>JAUTXW010001286.1:0-307352 GCA_030620095.1 Kuschelorhynchus macadamiae
TCATCACAATCTCATCTTGAGAATAAAACCTGTATCATCGATATTAGGAAAATAAAATCTATTTTGTGATTTTAGTCTTAAAAACTTTACATTACAACAGTCCTTTTCTTTTTCAATTACACGTGCAACGAAATGCTTGTATTGTTTTTTACCTAAAAGTGCTACAAGTAGGAAATCGGAATTTTTAACTCTAACTAATTTAGATTCATCTTCAGTCTTTTTAGTTACAATATCACGGGAACAATGGGCTTTAGGCTCGTTATTGCGGTTATCAGTCTTACTGGTGACAGTATCACGGGAGCAATGTGCCTGAGGTTCGTTATTGTGGTTATCAGTCTTTTGGGAAACCTCGACGTCATCTAATTCAAAATGGTCTTCAAATTCACTTTCAATGGTCCAGTCATATTCTTCAGATCTTCTATTTTTTTTTTGCACGTTGCTTTTCTTCAGGAACACAAGAAGTTAAATCCTCACTTGCAACAGATTTTCCAGGTTCTATTTTGACCATCTTCTTTCTTTTGGGGGTGCTTGCTTCTGAAGGAGCTTTCTTTAAGGAAATTCAACAAGGTGTCGCTAATCTCACTGTTGGTTTTCTCAAATCTTTTATTAGGCATTCTATTAAGAACCTCCTCTCTGTTACAAGGGTAAATGCCTGTTGCTCGAAATCCGTTTTGAATAATTTGTTCGTCTTTAATTTTATTTCTTCAATAAGTTTTTTTAATAAATGGGGGAAAGTGCTTTTGTTGACAGTACTATCTAGTGGATTTTTTATTTTGTAGGTTGTTATTATTCGGCGCCAAACTACCTTCAAAGGTTTAAAAACTTACATCCAACGGTTGTGTCAAATGTGTAGAATTGGAAGGTAAGAAGATAAATCTAATATTGTTTTTCTGGCACTCTCTAATGATAGTTATATTTAAATGGCTTGATAGATTATCCCCAATTAGCACCTTTGGTCCATTAATTTTCTTGGCCCACGGTAAAACCATCTGTGTAAACCAGTCCTCAAACGCGTACTGATCAAACCACCCGGATTTCATTATTATACCGGGTACCGTGGGGTCCCCCGATACACCAGGCGTCATATAATCTCTCCGCCTTATACACAACATACGGGGCTAATAAAGTCCCATCTGCAGCGGCAGCGAACATCACAGATATTGAGGACTTCGTCGAGTTCATAATGCGTTCAGGGTATTTGATCCCTTTTCTAAAAATACATTTTGACGATCCAGGATCGTCCGTGAGATTCGTCTCGTCGTAGTTAAGGATCGAACTGGGTGGAATTCCTTCCACGTTCCTTCCTAAATTATCGAAATAATTGTTAATTTCTTCATCGGTTTTTTCAGCTCTTGTTTTCTTAATGTTTTGGCAATGTCTGTTGGATAATAGATGTTTGTGTCTTGCAATAAAATTTTTGCACCAGTCTACACCGGGTAAATTATCTTTAAACTTCTTTAGACAGACACCTTCTTTGTCTAAATGACTCTTCAACACTATTCGCAATTCTGTCAGGGTTAAAGGGCAGCCATATTCGGAACTGGCTATTATAACGTCGACAACAGACCGTTCAATCTCCGGGGAGATTAGCTGGGGTGCTCCTACACATTTTCTGAAAAAAAAATCTGATAAATATCTGGGGTAACTTTGCCAACCGCCAAAGCTATATGAAATTTGGCATCTAGAAAAATGTTAATAGCATAAATAGAACTCATATATGCATAGGTATAGGTGACGTTAAAATCAGAATTCAAGTTTCAGTTGTTTTTATTTGACAAACCTTAGCATAGCAACATGATTTTACGACGTTAAAATAAAACTTTTACTTACATGACTAGCACATATTACACACCGCTTCGCCAAGATCCAGACTTGCACTGTATAATACTTGTTGGTCGCGTAGTGTTCTACCGCTAACAGTATTAAAGCAGCGTTGCCAGATTTAAAAATAATTATTTTTTTGTTTGTTAAGTGGCGGTCAGGCAAAGTTGCCCCGGTTGGCAAAATAACCCCAGTTTACGATACTTGGATTTGTTCCCCCATATTAAGTACCTATTTTTAAAGAATTTTCTTGAGCCACTGGGCATACTCATGTTGCAGTATCCATGTTACAGCATATTTGTACCCAGATTTCCATGTTATAATGTATAGGTTATGTTTTATATATATGTGTATAATTTTTAATTTAATTTAATTGTTGAATTAAACTTCTTATGGAGTCTAATAAAAGTCGTATAATTTTGTTTGTATAGAGTTTGTTTACTTCTAAAAAGCGCAGTACACAATACTTCTAGGAAGAACCTACATAATTACAAACTTCCGCGAACACGGCTAGTACTTCGATGGGTGAACACTCGGGGAAGGCCGTGCATCGTCGTGAGTTCGGCAGCTAACAATAGGTAGTAGTTTTGCGGTAGCAGTAATACCGGGTTCTCTATAAAATGTACCGTTAGTTTCGGTATTTAAAGAAAATGAACGTCTGCGCGCCTTGTAATACAAGAAGTGGTTGCCTTAATGCCCTCGTCGTAGCATGTCCAGACATAAAAAAAAATTATGTGAAATTATTTCTTTTTAAATTTTTTAGCTTAATGTTAAATATATGAGAAAGTTATTACAAACAAAACACTAGAAAATGTAGAAAAATTAATCAAAATATAAGGGCGCCAACAACTGATTAGCCCAGCACGGCAGAAAAGCTGGATTGAACCCTGTATGTGTTATTAGAAATATTTAAAAAATATAACAGTGTAGCTTGAGACTAAAGATGAAAGGCTGAAGTCTTATATAGCCGATTCTTTCTTTGGCCTCGATTTTCATCAGAATATTTTAACTTTTATACATTTTTTAAATATATTTGTAATATACTTAAAAACCAAAAAACGGAAAACACCTCTCATAATTTAGTTTAGAAAATGTGTTAATTAAGTTTGAAGAAAATAAATTTGGTAACGTTAGTATGTAAGCCAATACATCTGCTGAAAAATGGCTTGCTCTCGTTATTTTAAAGTGGGTAGATGAATTTTTAGAATTTATCCGATTACGAAGGCGCATACACCATAATATTCATTTCATTGCATACATCGTAAAACAAATAATAAATTAGACTATTAAAACTACCGTATCATCGGAACGAGAACCTTAAAACATAAATAACTTTAACGAATAAAAAATCAATCAAAAGAGACTTGTTTATCATTGGAAATCCATTGCGTGGGTCTTCAAAGCACGTTTATTATTATTTAACGTCATAATACAGTGTAAGGTCATATTGTAAATTTTTCAGCTCTGGTCATAGTAGTAACTTTTTCAATTGCCCGCTTATGTAAGCAATAAAAGAAGAATTTTTTAGGTTATGTAGTGAAACATTCTGTAGTAAGGGCTCAAGGAGGTGTCGAATTGTCGGAAAAGTGATTTTTGTCATTTAAATTTTTCTGTCGTAATCTTATGAATTAATTTTATATTTACATATCAAAAAATATTGTTTAGATCATTAATATTGGAGCTTATTTATCCATAGTCTTTTAAAGGTACGTTATTTAAAAAATTTAATTTTGTTATTCCCAATTTCTCCCTTAAGAAGTTTTTATGTGTTTGTGTGTGATTTAAAAATACATCAATACATTTTTTCCAAAGCATAGCGGTATTTTGGTAATCACCAATTCGGATGTCGGCTTTTTCATGATTCAAAGAATTTGAGCATAAAACAATTTTAGGTAGTTTACTATAGAAACATAATAAATAGGATACATTTTATTAAAATATAAAGTTCCCATTACACGAAGATATGATAATAATAAACCTTTGATAGCTTTACAACTTTTGATCTAGCTCTGATTTAAGTTTAATGGCATTCATTCCTAATGATGTTTATGGCCCTCCTTAAATACTAGATTCAATAGTGGCAGTTTTTTTTAAATGTTGAACTTTACACATACCTACCTACTCTTTTAAGCTCAATTTTATTTAACATGACTGTGATATTCCAAATTTAATATTTAATCTGTCTGAGGCTTAGTGAACAGAAATACAATGTTTACTTTTCTACCTATAAATTGATAAGCATCATCTGTTGTTATGTATCAGTATTGGAATTAAAAATGCATTTCTTGGCTCTAGTCTCAGTTGTAGTTAAGGGCTGAATGAATTTTATTACTAATACAAATCAACAGACCATTCTTTAATCAATAATTACATAAGTTTCATTTCGTTTAATAGCATATTTTTGTAAGTATATAAATTAGGAAAAAAATAATTTTATTCTACACATTATTGATAAATGCTATGATTAATCTAACCATTCAAAACGAAATCACATACAAGTCACAAACAAAATATATATAGTTCCTTAATTGCAAACATTTCAGATGCCTGCTGTGCCAGGTGGAGTATATTCCCAACAAGGACCAACATGTTTTGACAGAATGAAAATGGGGTTTTTACTAGGATTTTGTGTTGGTATGGCTAGTGGAGGTATATTTGGAGGTTTTTCAGCATTGAGGTAAGCAATACTTACTAATTATTAAGTGATAATAACTCATTAAGCATATATTCTCCAAAATATTTTGATAACTATTACTTCGTATGTATAGTTTACCTGCTTGTGCATAAAGTGCTGTTACAAACCATTGTACTTAGTTACAAAAGAGATAAACAACTAGTGAAATTCCTTGGTGACTGCCACTCTACAAAATGTCTTACAGTTCCTGAAGAGAAAATGTATCTGAAACTTTTAATTATTCTTTAAATTTACAAATAGGTAAAGTGTCTACTGTGTGGTCCAGTCGATTATGTAATTTAACACAAAATATCTGTTATATTTTTTGTGTTAAAATAATAGGTTTAAGCAAAATTATGAATGGTTTTATTTCACATACACCAATGTCACAACAAGAATACTATGATCCCTGTCTGGAACATGTCCTGTATCATAGTAGGCGCAATGATCCATTTTTGGTCAAATGACAATCGTGATTTCTCTCTTTTTAGAGCTCATGAGACCATCATAGACTAACAAGCCCCATGTAGGGCAAAGGCACAAAATATAAACACAGAAACAACTACTCTGCTGGGTAATACTACAACTGGTATTGAATTTTATTGTTGACTCCTGGCTCCGTAGGGATTAATAATGTGAACATATTTTTATTGCACATACACCATCATCACAAGGATATTATGACCTCTTTCTAGAATAAGTTCTTCATCGCAGAAGCCACAATGAACCATTTTTGGAACATTTAAATATCTTCAAAACGGCTAAAGTTGTGCTTACAAAATTTGTCTCTCTCTCTATTTATTTTTATTGCAATGAATTGGCCGTCTCAAATTTAGTAAGATCCCAAATTTTCAAAATTCTATGTGAACTAGTTGCTGAGATATGACAACACCACATTTACAGTAAAAAGACTAGAATGCTTAAATATCTTTAAAACTGCTAATGTTGTGCTTACAAATTTTGGGGGTTTTTAGGCATGCAGAATTGAAAAATGGTATCAGCACTGTTGCTGGATTTCCCTTTTTGTGCTACAACTGGTCATTTTCTTATCTTAAATGGAATGCTTCATTTATTTCTATTTAAATGAATGACTTTTGACTTATGAAAGTTATTTTTTTATTAAGTGATATTGGTGGCTTTCCTAAAGCAAAAAATAAAAATATACTTAATTACTTCTAAGTCCCTCAAATATTAAAAAAAAATTATTCTGAACCTACATTAGTAGCCATTACCAAAACATTCTGGAAGAAGTAAACATTGCTTATTATTACCTAAAAGGGAGAAAGTCCTTAATAAATATATGTATCTTTAAATCTCTGCACCATCAATATAGGTACTATTATTATGCAATGTAACAGTCTTCATTTCGTATATAAAATACTTTCTATACTTTACTTAGATGTGATTCCTGAAATTTCTGTACTTATTAAAATGTATATTCATTTTCACTGCACCTCAAAGCATGCATCGATCAATGGCTATTGTAACAAGTAGACGCTACTTTACTTGTTTTTGAAGCACTTGCCGTTGCCATGCTACAACAATGACAAATTAAACATAATACTGTCAGTTAAGCAGCTTAATATTGTATTGATTACAAAATTATAAGTTTATTATGGCTTTTGTTATATCAGAGACTCGACATATTGATATTTTAATTTTTCACGGATATGGAAATAAAACAATGACATATCAAGAAGTTTGTGACTTGTTTAATGACAACTATCGTAACAAACCAGTTAAAAAGTCAAGCATATACAGAACTTGTCGACATTACTAGGAAACAGGGTCCATAAAATATTTACCTAAAACTGGATGCCCAAAAACTGCAACAAGTGATGAAGAAAATAAATTAAATGTTTTGTTTACAAATAGGGGAGAATCCAGTTAGCTATAAATACTGAAATCTGTATGGAGTATCTTGAAAGAAAACAGATTGAAGCCATACAAGATCTATTACACCCAAGAGCTTTTAGAGGATGATCCTGACCTCGGCACTGAATTCTTCAAATCATGATGGAAAATATTAACCAAAATCCTTATTTTGCACAGAAAATTGTATGAGTGAAGAAGCTACTTTTTGCTTGAATGGCCAAGTTAATAGGCACAATTGTAGAATTTGGTTTAGAGATAACCCCCCATTGGATGGAAGGACTTCATACCCAACCTCCTCAGAAAGTTAATGTATGGGTGGGGATGCTGGATAACAATGTAATCAGACCTGATTTCATAGAAAGTACATTAATTGGACAGAAGTATTTGGAGCTACTTACTTCCTGCTGGAACTATATGTTCTCTGGAAATGTAGGTGAAATCTGGTAACAAAACAAGATGATGCTCCACCACCTTATTAAAAGGAAGCCAGGCAGTTTCTAAACAACCAATTACCAGAGAGGATGATTGGAGGACATGGTGTATTAGAATGACCACCTCAATCCCCTGATATGACTCCACTGGATTTCTTCTTTTGGGGTCAATTGAAGAATCATGTGTACAAAAATTGTTCAGAAAATTTAGACAAACTTCGTGAAAGAATCCTTGCCAAAGTTACACTTATAACACGGAATATGTTGAGCAACACACTGCGGGAGTTTTATGAATGACTTGGGTACTGTACTGCAAATAATGGGAACCACTTTCAACTTTTAATTAAAACTTAGTGTCATTGAAATTAGTATTCTGTTAAGTTATTGTTGTTTTAGTCCCCTTGACTTTTAATCTCTTTCTTATCTTGGGGTTATTGGTATTTAGTCCTTGTTGTTTCGTCTGATGGCTTTTAAACACACTTTAAGTATCTGTCACGGGTAGAATTTAGACCAGTCCCAAGCCTGGATAAAGTGTGAGAGAAAGCTACCAATATCACTTAATTAAAAATAACCTTCATAATTGAAAAGTCATTCATTTTTAATTTGGTGTTGAAAAAAATGGAGCAAGTGAAAAGCACAATAACTCGATTTTAAAAGAAAACACTTCACTAATTAAAAGGATCAAGAGTACATATCAAGAACCTGATATAAAAGTAAATGTATAGAAAAGCCAGCTGTTGGCAGAATAGGGCCTTTAAGGATAATATTCTCAACCCAAGTCAATCAAAACACAACTTGAACTTAGAAGGACTTTAATAGTGATAAAGATATCTATGTCAAATCAGACCAAACACCAATGCAGAGACTCTATCTTAAGAACATTCCTAAAGAACTTAATGATCAGAAGGCAAAAAGTGAAATCAATCTTGATGACCTCCCTCCCATTAATGCAAAAAATTAATCTATTCATTTCTGTTTGAAGTTTCCTTTTGGAACAGCAATTTAAACTCTATGACTAATAAGGTTAATAAACTGGAAATCAGCATTCACAATACTAATCCATCCATCAAATTAATTACTGAAACCTGGCTAAATAACACAATTCCTAATAGCTTGGTAGAAATACTTGAATATATAGAAACAAATGGTGGAGGGATATGTATTTTAATCAAGAAAGAAGTAGCAGGACATAATAATAAGTGTATATAGACCAAAACGTATCAAATCAAACAAAATCAAGAACTCTCTAAATGACCCATGTAGTCTAGATTTTCTTGATGGCTATAGATCATACAGAGCTGAACAAATGAATAAATTTCCTACTAGAGTGTGTAATGACCACATTTTTTATTTGACCTTCTGCTTGTGAATAAGATAAAAATTGGTTTTTAATATACAAGAACATGCACCCCTTGGCCTCAGCGACCACATTGTAAATAGCAGAAAAAACACAGCTACAGCTTTCTCATAAGGCAACAGATACAGTTTTTGGTGCACAATATGATTTTAAAGCTAACTTAAAATCAAGTATCTACAATAAACTTTCAGAAGCAATAACATCAGCTATAGTGGAATTGGTTCCATTTAAACCAAGAAAAGTCAACACTCAGAAACCACAGCATAATCTTTGGCAAAAATATTGGAACAACAGGACAGGAATAAATTACCAAGTCTGTCAAGCTCAGAACAATAAAACGAAATCCTAGCACTGAAGGAATCTGAACACAACTTGCTTACAGACTCCAACAAGCAGTTTTAGATGTACGTTAAGCATAACCAGAATTCCAAAATTGATCATTCAAGCTTATTCCCAAAGTCACTAATGCTCCAATTAAAACTGATGAAGAAACAGCTGAAAGCTTTGCACAGCAATTTCTGAGTGTGTTAGTAAAAGAAGGAATGGGAACTATCAGGCCAGCTTTATCAAACAGTACCCACTCACAGACTGAAATAAATAAATAAAATTTACTTTACACCTGAGAAATTCTCTCTCTTCAATCTCTCAAGCTGGACACCAGTTCAGAACCAGACCAGATACTAGCTTTGTTTTTTTCAAGGTGTTCGAAAAGTTTGTATGAACCACTATCATCTGTCACGAATGACATTCTTGAAACCAGATAGTTACCAGATGCCTGGAAGAAAGTAATTGTGATCCCTATATACAAAAAAGGCAACAAGCAGCTTGCTGAATACTAGAGACCTATAAGTCTAACAAGTGCCCTTTGTGTGTTTATGGAGAAGGTCTTAGTAAGGGAGTTGCCTACTTCTTAAAAACAACTAGAATATCCTCGGAACAACATGGCTTTGTCCCGCAAAGGTCAAAATTTACCAATCTCTTGACAATACTTCACCAATGGACACTCATGAATGACAACCACCAGATCTTTGATGTGATGTACTTGGACTTTAAAAAGGATTTGACAAAATCTCTATAAATAGTCTCATTCACAAAGCAGAACATTATGGTATAAGAAGAAATTTTCTTCAGTTAACCAAGAGCTTTCTTCAAGATCGAACATTTTGAGTTAGAGTGAGATCAGTTGTCACCATTGAATATTTTGTGTATAGGGGTGTTGATCAAGGGTCTGTGTTGGGTCCGCCATTATTTATTCTCTACTTAAGTGATTTGAGTTCAGGTGTAAAAACCAGCTTGTTGCAACCCATTGTAACAGGGCGTGTACCTTCAAGAAGACCTTACCACAGTTAAGACTTGGACAACAATCTGGAAAATGGCGCTAATTGACCTTAAGTGCACTGCACAAATCATAGAAGTCCAGAAATATAAAGATTTGATTACAGTTGTAATGTCGGAAATGGGAGAAACATATTACATAGAGAATTAAAAAAAAAGGCTAACACACTTACCTGTCTGATTCAAAAGTCGTTCAAGGACTATACGGGGGAGATGATTTTAAAATTATACAAAATTGAATATGCCCAGAATATTTGGAGCTCGTATTATCATAAAGAGATAGAACATCTTGAGAGAGTTTAATAGGTGATTACTACAATACTTCGTGATCTCCAAGATCTTCCAGCCTTGTTAAATCTTTGAATTTGACAGAATGAAAGGAGATCTCATAGAAACTTTTAAGGACACTGGTGGTAACTTGGACATGTATATATATATATATATATATATATATATATATATATATATATATATATATATATATATATATATATATATATATATATATATATATATATATATATATATATATATATATATATATATATATATATATATATATATATATATATATATATATATATATATATATATATATATATATATATATATATATATATATATATATATATATATATATATATATATATATATATATATATATATATATAAATCAATAATAAGAAATCCTTTTTTTTGTAATTTTTGTAGGGAAAATAAATAAATAAGTTATGAGGGTGTGGTAAGTTAAAATCATCTTTGATTTTTACAGCTGTATAAAATACTGCAATAGAGATTTATATATGCTAGAGATTTATGTCTTTGTGAAATATGGGTTTGTGTCTATTGAGAAATTGTTCATTTTCCATTTTGGGAATGACATTTAACAATCTATACGTTTTATTTTCAGAAGTGGGCTAAGAGGCAGAGAACTAGTGAATACGGTAGGAAAAGTAATGCTGCAAGGAGGAGGCTCCTTCGGAACGTTTTTAGCAATAGGATCTGGCCTAAGGTGTTAGCAGGCTCCACTTGACTGTATCGAAGCCCAAGGGGTTAACTTCTTTATTGATGTAGATATTTATATTGTTTTTGTCAAATACATTTTTAGAAATATATTTCTTTTTATTACTTGTTAATAATTGTATTGTATCAAAAAATACAAAGCCCTTTATATATATACATAATTGAGTAAATAACACATGCCAAAGATATATTAGACTTAAAACTATACAATCTATATTTTTCATGATATCTACCTAATATTGTCCTCTAGTCTTCTCTATATCAAAGTATCCATTTCAAACATACTAATATAACTATGATTGTTGCAAAAATAATATTATTATTTAAAAACGTGGTATAAAATTACTTCTGTGCGTCAGGCTGATACTTACATATTTAAGTTTTTTTTTATTATTGGCTAGCTTTGACAGTTAGGTTAACAAAAAGTCTTCAAAAACTATGGAAATCTGGCTGAAAAACTTGTTAGTGGTGGTCGAGTGTATGAACGAGGAACTCGTAATTGTGAACTATATCGGTTGCCCAGGCATAGAAGTACTATTTTCATTAAATGCTAACAATGCTGTTAAGTTATTTAACCATCTACCTAGCTCTATCAGATTATGTCATATACCGGCATAATAGTTAGCTTGGAATTTGTTTAGTTTTTATAAAATTAAGTGTATAGATGGTTAAGTACAGGGAAATGCTGGATCTTACCACCATCTTATTGAATTATGTATTTCTATTACTCTGTAGTCGAAATAATAGTTATTTACACTACAAGGGATGCAAGTAACATTTACCAGTCGAGGACGAGTTTAGCAAGGGCTGGCAAAAAAGTTTGAGACTGGTTAATGTACTTGGATCCCATAGAGTATATAACATTTTTCCACCTCACTGTATTGTACGTTTACAAGAAAATGCTGGATATATTTTTGGATTTTCATTATCATTACATTCAATAGCATAAGCAGTTTTTATTTTATCAACAACATCAAGTTGACAATTCATAGCGAAAAGTTTGAAGAAGTCGAATTGTTTGATTCTGTGTGGACAAAATGGATGTTTCAGACATAGAAGAATCAGCGAATATTGCTTGTTTATCTCTACTACCGGAAAAGTCGAAAAAAAGGTATGAAGCAGCATATAAATCCTTTAAGAATTGGTGCCAAAGCAAGACGGCTACTGCAGTCTCAGAAACCATGTTTTTGGCGTATTTCCACGAAAAACGTAAAAATATTGAAGTTCCCATCAAGCTTATGGTGTGAGTATTCGATGTTGAAATCTACCCTTTTTATAGAGGAAAATATAGATATTTTTAAGTATCCAAAACTTCGAGCATTTTTGAAAAGAAAAAATGATGGTTATAGACCCAAAAAATGCGTTTAACAGGGAAGATGTGAATACGTTCTTGCTTTTTTTTACCAGTGGCGTCCGTACGGAATGTAGACTGGAGATTTTTTTAAAAAAAGTATGGTACGCCACCGCTTTTTCCGGAATTTAAAATCATTTTTAAAATCCTCATTTATTTTGCGACGAATTTAATTTCTTAAGCTTTTTTCGTCCGATGCACTGTTTTCGCGAAAAAAATTGTTTTCATGCATTTGTGGTATAACGAAATTATTTTAAACTAGTAGGCTGGTGCCCTATTTTGTTTCTAAAATAATGACATTTGATCAATTACGTTGTGGTCTTATTTTGACAAGTATTCATAAAAGTTGCAGTTTTTTACATTGTGAAAATTTCTTTAATCAGTAATAAAAAGAAAATAAGTAAACTATGTTAAGATTTGCAAATTCCGAGTTAGCAGATATGCATTTCACCTACGGGCTTGCTGATGGGAATGTGTTTATGGCTAGGCGGATATATCAAGAGCGGTATCCAAATCGTATCATTCCCGATGCCAAAATGTTTTCAAGAATACACGGAAGACTACATGATACTGGGAGTCTTAGCATTGACAATAGTTCCAAAGGGGCACATCGCACGGTGAGAACACCAGAATTAGAGGAAGATGTTTTGAACACAATTGAGGAACATCCAGAAACAAGTACTAGGAAAATTGCGGTAATGCTAAATTTTTCCCATTTTCTTATTTGGAAAATACTTGTTGACAATTTACTATATCCATATCATATTCAAAGGGTTCAAGCACTACTGCCGCGTGATTTTCCATTACGTTTAAATTCACACGCAATTACGGAATAGTTGGAGATTCCCTCATAGGACCGTTCTTCCTTCCAGGACGACTGGATGGACTATCCTACCGCCACTTTCTTGAAAACGATTTGCCAATTTTGCTCGAGGATGTACCTCTTTTATTAAGATAAGAAATGTGGTACATGCAGATGGTGCTCCTGCACATTTTAGCATTCATGGTAGGAAATTTCTAAATGAGGCGTCTACCAATCGCTGGATAGGACGTGGAGGAACTCAATCTTGCCCTCCCAGGTCCCTTGATTTAAATAGTTTTAGACTATTTTTTGTGGGGGCACCTCAAGACTTTAGTGTATACTACACTGGTTCAAGCTGTAGAAGAACTAAGGCGAAAAATTTTACTTTCTTGCCAAACCATAAGAAATACTCCTGGAATTTTTGAAAGTGTTGGCGAACCCTTTCAAAAATCCGTGAGAAATAAAATAGAAGTCTGTATTCTAGCAGAAGGAGGACATTTTCAACAATTGTTATGATAATTAAATTAAATATTAGTTTATTTTATGCACAGAAGTTGTCAAAACTTGTAAGATTTTTTTTTAGTTTTCATGCATTGCAAAATCGCTAAAATCTCATGTGGCAGTTTGTAGGTAAGATGTGTTTTTGTCTAATTTTTATTAAATTAAAGTCAGTCGATTAAAATAGCCACTACTACAATTCAAGTTTAATACAAAAAATGTATTAGTAAGTATTATTTTGAGTATTGAGTCGAAAACGAATGTTTCATTACCATTTGATTTTAGAGATTTTGCCATGCATGAAAATTGTTTTTATTCTTTTACGCCAAAACAGTTAGTTGGACGAAAAAATGTTAAATTTGTTGCAAAATAAATGAGGATTTCAAAAATAATTTTCATTTCTGGAAAAAGCAGTGCCGTACCATATTTTTTTAGGAAAATCTTCAGTCTATATCCCGCACGGACGCCACTGGTAGAAATTAAAAAATCTTCTACATCAGAAAATGCCTATTGATGCTTAGTAGGTGCGTGCCAAATTTTATGAAAATACTAAGAACAGTATTAAAGTTACGATAGGAAAACGATTTTTTTTTAACTTAAACACCCTGTAGCTCGAAACTTGAGAGGTTTAGGACGTATGTTCACGTGAACCTTTCTTTCTTAAATAAGCTAAGAAATCATATCGTGCATTTTCAGCCATCAATTAAATTACACCCTGTATAAGAAATTTTTTCAATAAGTCTCGAAGAGAGTGATAGACCGACAAACAGACCAACGGAAACTGTAAAACATGTTTTTCGTTATCTAGGGATCTAGAAACATGAAAACCTGAAAAATCGAAGGGCAATTTTGCCGATTACAACAGCTTTAAATTTTAGGCCTCCACGCGAGAATATGAATTAGCCCCTTTCTCTTCGGGCTATACACATATAGACACAACAAATAGTTTTTCAAAGGCAGCTTTAAGGATCCCCAAATAGTGAGGACCCCCAGGACCGCGGTGTCTTGGGGTACTGTAGCTACCCTACTGGATTACAATATTTGTTACGAGGGATTTAGGTAAAAGGGAAAATCAAAAGAAAGTATCAAGAACATATTTTCCATTATAGCAATAAAAACATTATAAATCTAATATTTAGATTTTTTAAACTTTCTAGATCTGTAAATATTTGTCAAAACTCAATATATCTATATATTTAAAACACTAAGCCAGAATTCAGTTCGTGAGAGAGTTGTACTGCACCAATTTATTTTTTTGGAAATGATCGTCTGGTTATGGAGACCTTTCAATACCATTTTCTGCATTGTTTTATTGCGTATTTTTTCTATAAAACCAATATGTTTTTTATCAATAACATTTCTGGACGATGTGGTGAGTGCGCCCTACATTCTTATAATTCCATTGGAAACTCATCGCGACATCTAACGGAAAAGGCAGAACAAGGTCTGCTGGGACAGCTAGTTTAATTTAAAATAAGTTTAAAAAGTGCCAATTTTTGGGATGACATGTGATAAAAATTAATGGTAATTTTGTTTTAGTAACTAACATTTTTTTTTATTTAAAAATTTATATGCACGTTAGGAATTTCTCTCGGAATAACTAATTATCTCATAATTTTCATAAATGGATATATTGGGTTTTAAAAAGTCCACATTCATTAATCCTGTGTAGCTGTGACTGCTCTTTTAGTCTACTAGTTCACAAATATAAAATGATGTTAAGTCTAGCTATTGCTATAGTAAAAAATGTGAGTGAAGGCTTACTGTATTCTGAATAACGTCTAGAAAAATGTGCAAAAGATTCAAACCCGTATATATAAATTTTCAACACCCGTATTCAGTAAAGAGGTTTAAATTTAGACGTCTTGACACTTGACACTCGTAACTTGACAGTTACAGGTTTAATACGACATTTTCAACACTTGAACAAATAATTTTTCTAAATGTCACAATTACAAAACGACAGTGACAAGCGAAATATACTGGTGAACTAAGAGTTTTAAGTACCATGGCAACGTCAACAAAATAATTGAAGGTTAGAGTAATTGTCAAATCGGGTGCAAAACATGGCTTACTTGATGTCAAAATGTGCCTGTAATTTTCCATTTATGAAATGATTGCTACTTCTAAACAGCACGTTAGCTTAATCATCGTTATCTCCAAAATCGCACCCCTGGTCTAACTCTTAAACCCTTTTAGTGAATACGGAGGCAAAAGTTTATTAAAATAAGAAAAAAGTTTAGTTTTTTTGCATATTATTTGGAACTATTAAATGCTTAAAAAGGAAGAAATTTCCAATAAAAAAGTTCTGACTCCCGAAACTCTTTCTCTATTAATGAAAATAGAGCTCCGCGCGGCTGTCGTTTCTGTTGGATGGCGCGCGAGTTTCCAGTAGAATTCGCCCAGAAATGTTATTGAAGAAAAACATATTGGTTTTATAGAAAAAATACGCAATAAAACAATATAAAAACTAATGTTGAAAGGTCTCAGTAACCAGACGATCATTTAAAAAAATCATGTAAATTGGGGCAGTACAACTCTCATCAACTTACTTAGTGTTTTAAATATATAGATTATCTGTCCAATTTGAAATATAAAAAATTGTAGAAAAATGTATGAAAAATTAGTGAAAAAATTTTTTTCCAGCGGGATATTGTTCTTTCAACTGTAATAATACCTTAATTTTTTGAAATTTTTAAAATAATAATTATTAGTTTAATTTTTTTTATTTGTGACGGCTGGTTATGAAGCATCCTAACGGACTAGCGCTCGCCGCATGGAGCTCTATTTTCAACATTAAATTAAAATTATTAATAATAAAGATAGGGTCTCTGGAGTAACAATTTTATATAGGAAATTCTTTCCTTTAAGAATCTTTTATTAAAAATTTTTGAATGTTAATAATTTCCGAGTTATTTGCGAAAAATAAACTCCATTTTTTTAAAACTTTAATTTGTTAATAACTTTTAAAAATTGTTTATGTGGGGGTTTGACTCTTTTCCACATTTTTCTAGACGCGATTTTGAATCCATTCATATTTTTACTAGCATTAGCAAGAATCAACACGATGTTGTCTTTTTATGAACTTTATCTACTTACGAAGTAAGAAATGCATGTACACAAATATTGAGTTTTATTTGATTTTTTTGTCAATTTGTATTTGAAGAAACACCTCATGGTGTGTACGTTGAGTATATGCTTTACCGCTTACAGAATTATTTTACGAATTGCACTTTTTCCTTACTTGGTAGTTTTAGTACCTAAAATTGAATACAAAGTATTTGGTTGGCGCTGTCGTTGATATAATTCCATATAACGTTTTTAATGTTTAACATTGTTTATGACGGTAGAATGGGACCATATAACACAAAGGTTTTATTGCCATTCTATTAGATTTGTACAGTTAGAAACAAAGCTGGGACAGTAATGATTTGTACAAAAAGTTATTTTAATTGAATAACAGTGTAATGTAAATGTAATGTGTTCTCAGCTGTCCCAAAATGAGTAAAAAAATAATTAAAAATGTAAACACTACCTACATGATTTCATTTATTTTTTTAAATTATATTATTAATGTACAGGGCTTTCGTTTATATTTTACACCTACCCACAGGTTTAACTACAGGATATACAAAAAAAACTTTAAATATAAAAGTTAGAGGATTTTTTATATTATCTTTCCAAACTTGTCGTTTTTCCTTCTGTATAATACTGTTTCATTAAACGGGTCCAGGTTCGTACCTTCATCTTTAATGAGAGAGAATAAAATCAGTTTTATTTAGGTGCCGTTCAATTTAGAATACAAATATACTATTAAAGGTGTTATAAGTTGAATAAAATTAAGTATATTTTTAGCGGCTCATTTATGTGTTAGGGGTTTGCAACGTCGCACCCCCACCTCCGCCCTTTAATACGTCTACTACTAGAGCGCCCCCAAACTACCGCAATTTGTACCCCCACGAACCATGTGCCCATGTGAATCTACATTACAAATTACAAGTATAAATTACATAATAATTCAGTTACCTTTCCTGGAAAGGTAATTTGTAATTGAATGGATACTGTCAAAAGACATTGTGCCCAGCTCTGGTTAAAAAATAAGTTAACAAGAAGTGTGTAATTGTAGGGGTATACTTAATCTTTTAAAAAAGCTATCTGAAGATGCAATGATTTATTGTCTATGTATATAAAATAAATTATGTTGTTTGTACCATCTCGGCAAAAAAAACTGAGGCATGTAACTTCGACAAAACATTTTTAATTATGGCCGTTGCTCTTTCCACGCCAGCGTGAACTAATCGTAGGAATTCGGTAGGCGCGCTTTTTTTAACCGCAAAGAAACTTTAAAAAAATAAGTAATCCAAATTTTTATTAATTATAAATTTTGTTAAAAAAAATTTTGTTTCGCCTTTGTCCAGATTCCAGAATCCACAACCTATACGACGTGGGCCGAGGACCGAGAACCCTACCACTGCGCTACCAGGCTTCTCGATGAAAAACATAAATAACTAATATTAGTTAGCGTGAATGTTAATTATTAACATGATACTATGGAAGATCTTTAAATTTGCAAATTAAGAAATTTAGAAGTCATATTGCATTCAACAAAATGAATACCAAATTGACCAGTTTCTATGATTATAAATTTATATTCGTACTAATGTTATAAAAATAATCTTGGGATGATTTTTTTTGCAGAAATAAATAACTTCAATAATAAAAAATATTATATTAAGAAAACGGATAAAAAGTATAATAACAGTAATAATGATTTATTTAAAAATGTATTTTTTATAGATAGGTGAAATAAGCAGGTTAGTAATCTTAACATGAATGATGTTAATGCCTTGACAGCCTAGTTATTTCATGGCCGAATATGAATAATTTAAAATGCCGGCAAAATTTGCATTTTAGGGGCCAAATTAAAGAAATAAATATAAAGCGTTATATGTATATTTGGAAGGGTGTTGGCAAAGGGAATATAATGATCTAAAAATATACAGGGTGTTCTATTAAAAACCACAAAAGTTTGGCATATATCTCAGGACTCGTAGACCCTGAAACAAAAATTGAGTAGACCATTGGATTATCAGGAAAAAAATGTTGTTTATTCAATAATAAGATGCTTATGCTAGACCTATACTTCCCTGAAGTAGGTAATAAATAAACAGTGTGTGGCGCGTTCTCATATTTCAGCCGCCAAATAACTTATAATCTTAATGATTATTGCTTGCTGAAAGAGACACAGACAGTCGAAGTCTATGTGTAAGGGATTTTAGTATTTAGTCGTTATTAAGCTTTTTCTCGGTTAAGATTGTACCTCTATTATTTTGATATTTAAATAAAACTTCGTTTTACTGACTTTTGTGTAAATTACTCATTCCCTGCCAAGTCAATTTCTGACAGGTTATGGGCCCAGATCTCGTAAGAGTAATTTGATAACGCGATAGTCCGGTAGTATACGCGATTTTTTATTTGTTTCGTCGTCGTTTAAAAAAAATAAAATGGCGGTAAACGAGAGTAATATCGGAATGAGTGTAGAAAAACTTAAGGGTCGTGAAAACTATAGTGACTGGAAGTTCCAGATAAGTGCGTTGTTAAAGTTAGACGGACTTTGGAGCTGTATAAGTGGAGAGATGGATACTTCGCTGGACGCCAACGCAAGAGCTCGTCGTGAAGAGAAAGCACTTTCAAAAATAATTCTTTCTCTAGACAAGTCGACGTATCCTCATGTGATGCAAGCGAAAACAGCCAGCGATGCGTGGACGGCTTTAGAAAACGCATATGAAGATAAAGGACTTCATCGGCGACTAGGTCTGCTAAGAAATCTGTGCTCCATAAAATTGGAAAATTTTAGCACAATGGAGGGGTATGTTAATGAAGTCATGGCTCTGTCTCAAAAGCTGTCGTCTATGGGAAAACCAGTAGATGATGAGTTTTTAGGTGTCATTATGCTGCAGGGACTCACAGAAGACTATGAGCCTATGGTTATGGCACTTGCAAGCTCAGGTGTGGACATAACGTCAGACTTCGTAAAAACTAAATTACTGCAGGACAAAAAATGGCAGAATAACAAACATACTAGTGACTGTGCATTGGCCACAAAGAAATTTAATAAATCTCCATGGTGCTGGGGCTGTAAGCAGAAAGGCCATTACAAAAATCAATGCCCTCAAAAAAAGAATACTTCGAACGACTCCGAAACGGTTAATAAAAATAAAAATAACCAAGGTGGAAGAAAAGCTCTGTTTGGGGCAGCTTTAAGTGTAAACAATGTACGCGAAACAGCTTGGTACGTTGATAGCGGTGCCTCCTCCCATATGACTGGAAACAGAGAGCTTTTATTTGACCTTACGGATGAAGACTCGGGGCAGGAAGTGCTTGTGGCAAATAATTCAAAACTCTCGGTTAGTGGAACTGGAAACAGTGTTGTAAAACTGAAACACAACAGGACTGAAAAGAACATTTCGAAAATTAAATATGTTCCAAATTTGTCAGTGAACTTGTTGTCAGTGAATGAAATTGTTTCAAAAGGACACTGTGTACATTTTGACTCAGCAGGATGCAGTATAATCGATGAAGGTAACTGTAGTATTAAGGGAGAACCTGTAGCTACTGCGGCGAATGTAAATGGCTTGTATAAACTAGATGTCATGACAGAATGTGCGAATGTAGTAAAACCTTTGGATTCTCAAATGCTATGGCATAAACGCCTAGGTCACCTTAATCATTATAGTAAGGCGCTGCTGAAAAATGGATTGGCTACTGGTATGTCCTATAGCGAAAATAAAAATCCAGACTATTGTGAGAGTTGTATAAAAGGCAAACAAGCCAGAAAACCATTTCCCTATAAAAAGGACAAACAAGTCGCACAAAATAAACTCGACTTGATCCACTCTGACCTTGTAGGACCTATGGAGGTGGAATCATGGGGTGGCAAAAAATATATGTTTACCCTGATTGATGACTGTACGAGAAAAGTGTTTTGTTTTCTAGAACATAAAAGTGAGGTTTCAGAAATTTTTAAAGTATTCTGCTCCATGGTAGAAACTCAAACAGAACGGAAAATAAAAGTTCTAAGGACTGATAATGGAGGAGAATACTGTAATGAGCGTTTAGGGAGATTTCTCAAAGATCGTGGAATAAAGCACGAGCTGACAATACCATATACTCCACAACAGAATGGTGTAGCTGAACGTTATAATCGAACCATACTGGAAAAGACACGTTCAATGCTTATTGACTCAAATAGTGAGAAGCAGATGTGGGCAGAAGCGGCTAATACAGCGGTTTATCTTCTGAACCGTTCACCAACGAAGAAAATACGTGGTGAAACACCAGAAGAAAAATGGACTGGTAAAAAGGTAGACCTTAAACACCTAAGGATCTTTGGATGCCGTGCTTATGTTCACATACCAGATGGTAAGCGTAAAAAGCTCGACGACAAAAGCAAAGAATATATTTTTGTCGGATACTCAGAAACAAGTGTTGGATACAGGCTTTTAGACCCAAGTAACTATAGTCTAAAAATAGCCAGGGATGTTGTATTTCTAGAAGACAAACTTTCCGACGACTCATCGAAAATGCCCGTTGTTCCTACTACACCCCCAGATGTTCTTCCTGTAAAAATAGTAGAAGAAAGTGAAGACGATGATCAAGGCTTAAAAGATACTCCGGCTGAGACTCCTCATCTTCCAGAAGAAAACATCAGTGAAGTGTCAGTTAGCGAAAGTGAAAATGAGGCATTGAGTGAAAGTGAATGTGAAAGAGTTGAATCCAGGTATCCTAAACGAGTAAAAAGAAAACCAGACAGGTATGGTGATTTTATTGACTTTGATCCAGACTTTGCTATGTTAACTGTATCAGAAAATTTAGAACCATTAACCATTTCCGAAGCATTGTCAAGCGCGAGACACGTAGAATGGAGTAATGCGATAAAAAACGAACTTCAAGCTTTTAAGACAAACAATGCTTGGGAATTGGTCGATAAACCTAGCAATAGAAATATTGTTAAAAATAAGTGGGTTTTTAAGATCAAAAGGGATCATAATGGGGATATAGTTACGTATAAAGCTAGACTTGTAGCAAAGGGATATACTCAGAAATATGGGGTTGATTACTCAGAAACTTTTTCGCCTGTTATTAGATTTAGTAATTTAAGGTTGTTACTAGCAATGACAGCTGAATTAAATTTAGAGGCTGATCATTTAGATGTTGAAACAGCATTTTTAAATGGTGACCTTGACGAAGAAATCTATATGAGCCAACCAGAGGGGTTTATAGAATTGGGGTCAGAAAACAAAGTATGTCGATTAAAAAAGGCTATTTATGGTCTCAAACAATCAGCTAAATTGTGGTATCAAAAAGCCTATAAAGTTTTATCAGATTTAGGTTTTGTTCAATCACAAATAGAACCATGTATTTTCTTTAAAACTTTAGCGAGTTCCATTATAATTATAGCGCTTTACGTTGATGATTTTTTTGTTTTCTATAATAACCACCATGAGGCAAAAAGTTTAAAAATTGAGTTAAATAAACATTTTTATATTAAAGACCTTGGGCCAATATCAAACATTCTTGGCATAAAAGTTGAAAGAAATCGTTCAAATGGCGAATTAAAAATTAGTCAGGAACAATACATTGAAAAAATTCTTGATAGGTTTGAAATGTCAAACTGCAATGCCGTAGGCACTCCATTAGAGCAAAATCAAAAAGTTTCAGTTGCGGGAGAATTTGTTGACGTACCGTATCAGCAATTAATAGGATCTATTATGTATCTTGCGGTTTGCACAAGACCAGATATATCTTTTTCTGTTTCTTTTTTAAGCCAGTTTAATAATGTTCATACTAAAGATCACTGGGTTAGTGCTAAAAGAGTACTTAAGTATTTAAAGGGAACAAAAGATGTAGGAATTACTTTTAAAAAATCATGTAAGCCTATAACTGGTTTTGTAGATGCGGATTGGGCCAACAATGACCTTGATAGGAAATCATATTATGGCTATATTTTTATGTTAGCGGAAGGTTCAATATCATGGGAATGTCAAAAGCAAAAAACCATAGCTTTAAGTTCCACTGAAGCTGAATATATCGGTATTTGTGAAGCTACAAAAGAATCTTTGTATTTAAAATCGCTATGTGAAGAAATATTTAGCGGAAATAATTCTTGTAATTTTCTAAAAATCGATATACCGATAACCATCTTCAATGATAATCAAAGTGCGATTAAGTTGTCAGAAAATCAAATTTTTCATAAGCGCACTAAACATATTCATGTCAAATATCATTTTATTCGCGAAAAAATAAAAGAAAATGATATTAAGCTTTCATACATGCCGACAGAAGAAATGGTCGCAGATATGTTGACAAAATCACTGGGTTGCAAAAAACATAAATTCATATGTGATAAGCTAAACTTAAAATAGTTTGTCTGTGGCTATATTTCTAAAGGTATTAAGTTTAAGATATTTTGTTTCTGTTTAAAGCATGTTAATTTTTTTGATTGTTTTTTTTTAGCAAGCAATTTTAATATTGAGGGAGAATGTTGTTTATTCAATAATAAGATTGCTTATGCTAGACCTATACTTCCCTGAAGTAGGTAATAAATAAACAGTGTGTGGCGCGTTCTCATATTTCAGCCGCCAAATAACTTATAATCTTAATGATTATTGCTTGCTGAAAGAGACACAGACAGTCGAAGTCTATGTGTAAGGGATTTTAGTATTTAGTCGTTATTAAGCTTTTTCTCGGTTAAGATTGTACCTCTATTATTTTGATATTTAAATAAAACTTCGTTTTACTGACTTTTGTGTAAATTACTCATTCCCTGCCAAGTCAATTTCTGACAAAAAATCTGTAGGAATCATTCATTACTTTTTTGATATGGGTTCTTCTAATCGGGCTTCAAGGTGTGCCTACAATTTGAAAATTTTCAAAAGCATCATGTATTTTAAAACGAAACGGGTTATGAATTTTTTTTGAGGCAACTTTCGTTTTAACAAAAAGTAGCAACACTTAGTGAACACTAAAAGTCTCTATCTTTAGCCTTTAGGAATAAGAGATACCCTACAATGACGAGTTAAAGAATACACGAGAAGTTCTCTATTTTGTAAACTTTAATTTTTATGAATAATTTTAAATTTTGCTAATTTTATACTGTAAGAAATCGCCCTAAATAACATTAACAAATAGATAACTGTGGTACCTTCCAACGTCCAGTTAATGTTAAAATTACGTCATTTAAAAAATGTATACGTTCTAAGGTTTCGCCTCCGATTGCAGGCATCAGCAGGGATAGTTAATCAAGATCGGATATTAGAATTACTATATTAAAACTTATTCTTCTCGTATCTTAGATCCGGTAAACTATCCTAACAGGCGATTTTTGTATATTTTATTTTTTTTCCAGAAAGTACCCATTTGTAACATTCCATTTCAAAAATAAAAATTGCGGAATATGCAAGAGTTTTCCTAAAAAAAAATAATTAAAAATCATACTCGGTCAAAATTTGACAGCCTCAAAACGAAAAATTTAGCAACGATGCCAGATTTTAGATTTACCAATTTGTTAAAGGAAATGAAATGACTGAAAATTATTTGGACAACAGAATTGTAATTATTTATTGTTATTATCATAGTTTTAATGAAGGTTTTGTTGACGAACCTGGGCTAACCTAGCGTTAACGGGACAGATCCACCTAACAATATAGGTTTGGTTACAGAAACATGGTAGTGCGTATTTTCCCCTAAACCACACCGGCCCAAACAGTTAGTGGACCAAAACTTCACTGGCCCAAACCGTCGAAATCCCGACAGATTGGAATGTGTGGAATGCGCCGCTAGCCCGACACTTTAAATACCGAATTGGCGAGCTACGCTACTGGCTAAAAATTCTTTAAATAGGCCTGCTGTGTTGTCAAGTTTTATTGATAAAAATAAATATATTTGTTAACCGTATATTGACTGTTTTTTTTTTGGTTTATTATAAAGCATTTGTTTATCACAGGATAATATCTAATTAATGGTATAATGGAGATTGAATGTTGAAAAAAAAAATTGTTGGAAAGCCCAGGAAGAGGTTATTGCATGTTTGCATTGAGATGATTTTAAACCTTCTACCCTTGTCTATACATAAACAAGGCTTCTACATATAAAGTGAGTATGTTTATTTTAGAATAGTGTGAATATGGTATAAAGTTGCAACCATTTCAGTTTTTGGACTCTTACACTCAGATAATCTTATTTGTTAGTATATAGGATTGAGTCCCCATCTGTTATTAATGTGGATATTGTTCCCTACCTAAAAATAAAACAAAGTTGTCTACTAAAGACCATATAAAAATCCACAAAAGCCTTGATGCTTGAACATGTATCTTTTAACTAATATGTTTTGTGAGCTTTTTGAGACACATAATTTCAACTTTTTTTTTAAGTTTTTTAATTTGGTATCCTGATCCCAAGCAAATACCTATCTAAAAATCAGTTTTTATCAGACACATATTGATTAGTATTTTATAAGATTGTTAATGATTTTCCCTAAGCTTGTTATTCGTGCAGGTACTTTATTAATTATAATTTGTTTTAGGACCAAGTCTTCTTGATGTTTGATATAGGTATCGTAGACAAGGCTTAAGAAGTTAGTTCTGCTCATATGTGCATTGCAGATAGTAGTGACGTGTAAATTATAGTGATACTTGAGTACTTACAATTACTGTTGCTGAGAAAGTGTTTAAGAACTAAAAAAGATGCACCATATGATAAATGTAGGGTCAACTTTATTATTAATTTTATCTTTAATATTTTTTTTTGTTAATGTAAATTTTATCACATATTTTTTATATTTATTAAAGATATATAGCTAAAGTGGATTAGAAATTTGAAGATTTTTTCCCCATATTTTAAAAATATTAACTGTGGCCTATTTATATATTTTCTTCAGTTGGTATACACAATTGAGTAATAAGTTAATTTAGTAAGTATGCAAGATATAGCACATCTCACCTTTAATTTTTTTTAAATCTAAGTATGGCTTAAGAAAAAGTTAGGTAGATGATATAATTATAAAGAACAAAAGTCTTTCGAAGATACTTTCAATTAATTTCATGCTTTCAGGTTCTTAAGTTTATTAACTGGTATAAAGTAGTTTAGATCTTGTAAATTATCTTATCAATTAACTTATTAAAATATAAACTTTTATAGCCTAATCTTATAAAATTTCCTAAAAATATTAGATCTTATCGTTGATTTTACCATATGTTGGGAACTGGCTGTCAAACTTATAAGACTGCGTATTGTTGAAAAAATTATGGTATAGTCTTTATTCAAGTAAATGTTAATTTTAAATAAATAGTTCCAAACCAGTAAAAAAGGTATCCTACAATAGCTTTATACATAGATTCTGTCATATCACAATTAAATCAGCTGTACATTAAGGTATCATATTATAAGATTAATAATACTTAAGGTTGAGACAGTGTTTCAAGAAGGATAGACATTGACTGAAAGCATTATCCCATATAATACCTGTAGTGCCTTGTTTAATGTCCGACTAAGAAAAATATTTTTTAATTGACAAAAATCTAGTTTAAACATTATATGTTAAATATTATTTAACTGACTTTGACATAATGTCATTATTTGTCAAAATAAACTAATAATAAATGGTGCCAAGAATATATAACCAAATCCCATTGGAATTTAAGAGCAAATCATATTATATAATTAAACAAAAATCTTGAATACTTCAAAATGAAGTAAGCATTTCATGATTGCATACGAATTTTGATTGATCATAAATTAAACGTTCATTTAACTTTTTTGTAAAAAAAAATTGGTAAATGTAGAAGTTATAGATTTTTAATCCATTATTTTCTATCTATACTGGGTGTTTTTTCAGAAAAGCATGACAAATTTTTTTTTGTTTTGATGGTACACCCTGTATATGTCCATCAAATGGGTCTCTTCTTGCTAATTATGATTATACTAGGTTTGAAACATTTATCGTGAAACACAACTGAGAAAATTGACAATATACCTATTATAAGAGATGTTAGAGAAAACATAACTCCAATATGAATAACTTGCCTCTTATGGCATGGTTTTTCTCCATTGGCTTTAAAGGTAAAGGTATCAAATCTAACATATTTAAGATTAGCAAAAAGATGCCTATTTAATGGGCATATAATAGACAGGGTGTCCCATAAAAAAATTGAGGGTTCTATTTATAATCAATATTCCCGTACATTATTAGATGATAATTGATCATTGTAGATGATAAAAATACTATTTATTTGCCTGTCATTGTTAATATATTTTATTGCTATAGTTTAAAATTTCACAATGTTTGTATTTATTTAATATATTATTATACAAAAAAAGCATAATTTTACAAAAGAAAATACACTTAATACACAAACAGAACAAAACATAGAACAATAGTTAAGTAATGAATCTTAAAATATTTAATACAGTCAGGTAATAAAATTCAGATACTAAAGAAGTAAAATGTAAGTTTAACCCTAAAAGAAAAAATTAAGTGCTAAAATAAATATAATATATAATAGCTAGGAATAAGTTTTGTAATTTTTTAAATAAAACACATAATTTTACTGATTAATTTGTTTGTGCCCAGATGCATACTAATCATACAATTACCTATATATATATATATATATATATATATATATATATATATATATATATATATATATATATATATATATATATATATATATATATATATATATATATATATACTTGGTCTACCTACTACCTACCTAAACTTGGTAAAGCTTATGGACATCCAAAATAAATAAGTAGCTAACCACAATCACCATATTAATATTGCATAAAATATGCCATCTCTACACATTTATAGAAAACTAGCTATATTCACTGTTAAAATTTAAAATGATCAGTAAAATTGAACTTTGTGACATTAACTGAAATCATGATATTAACAGGCATATTTTTTTTTCCTGATAGTATGGTGAATGTAAGATATTTTGTCTTGGGCGCAATTGGTCAAATCAGGAGTACTCGATGTACCTACATAAAAAAATAATAGGATTGAATTGATAACCTCTTTTTGGAAGTCGAGTAAAAATTACCTGCACAGATTAATTCAAATAAAAAAAATATAAGGTTCGATATTTTTGTTAAGTTGATAAAATGACAATTTGTCTGGGCAGGTGAACCACTGATTTATTAAATACAATAAAATCCAATTTTCTTATTAAAATTATTTAAAAACAATTTCAAACAAATAACTTGGTTGGTGTGACAACATTCTTCAGGGCCTAGCTCGGATATAGTAAACAAAGCCTATAATTATGTTTTGCTCTTTCAATTTATCCAAATGCAACAGACCAAAATTATTAATTTTACAAAAACAGTTTTGAAACCAGATATAATTTTGTGAGTTTTTTAACCTTACAATAAAAAAATACTGATATTCAATTTCCAATGATCATTTTTGAAGCTTAATTTGCCTTGGTTTTGATTAAAATTCTACAAATCATATCACTTGTTAACAATATGAATAATTTAAGTCTGTGATTATAAATAATTTCATAAGAAATTAATTACAGCTACCCTTACTTTTGACTAAATATGCTAGGTGGATTTTGAAGCTACGTTTAAGGTGTGAACGAACTATTTTTAACAAATTGAAGAAGCTATCAAAATAACTTAAAGCTAAAGAAGCAAGCTTTCAAATTCTGAAAATATTAACAAGATAGATTACCTTCTTTTTAAAATACAGACAACTGTGTTTTTGTTATGATAACTTTAATTAAGTTTATGTATTGAGAGTTTTTATGAATTTTTCCAGTCCAGTCTGGAGTTAGCCTAACCCTGGATGTAACAATAATAGCTATATTTTAAAAAATGATACTTTAAATCATTTTGTGTATTTAATCACAAATATTTGTAAAAGTTATATATCTTTGTTACTGGACATTGTGGATAGCTATATATGTGGAGAATCCGTGTTGAATGATTTCAAAATGTATCTACTTAATTATGTTAAAGTAGGAGGAGGAGCTATGAGTCAGCCTAAAGAAATCAAAATTGGAGTACCATAAGGTACAGTGCTGCGTCTTGTGCTTTTTAACATGTATATCAACACTCTTTGTAATCTTGGCACGAGGGGGTAAAGTGGTTGCCTATGCTGATGACTCCACTTTGATTTTCCCCAGTAATACATGGGAAGAATTGCAGTATTTATTAATTGAGGATAAGAATAAGGTTAAATAGTTTTTGGATAACTGACCCTTAATGTAAAGAAAACTAACTTATTCAATTGCATAAATTAATCATCCAAATTTTAATTAAATTAACATAGATTCTTTTAGTGTACTGTTGGTAAATAAAGCAATAAAAAATAATAAAAGTTTAAAGAAATAAAAAGTTTTAAGAAGTAAGTCTATTCATTGTAGGTCAGACACATTGTAATGGCATACAATACCTTCTTGACAAAATGGTGAATGTCAAGATATAGTTTATTTTCAGAATAAATCTAAACCTAAGATTATATTAAACATTAACTTTATTTAAAACACATTACAGTAAATATTTTCTTCGTATGATGTAATCAGTCTTCTCAACTCACAAAGGGATTGTTTTCACTTGCCTCGCCCCTGGCAATAACTGAATTGGTGTAGTTAATAAGAAGGCCAGATTTTAATCAATGACATACATACTAACTTTCTAGAGCTTACATCTTGTTGGTGATCTTATTACATAGTGGTCGTCCCTAGGCATACTAAAAATAAAGAATTTTCTTAATTACTTTCAAAAAAGTTAATACTCTTATTCAAAAAAAAAGAAATGAATGAAATAGATATTGCACTACTTAGAAAAATAACCAGGTCCTGGTGAACTTATGCTATTTGAATTTTAAAAAGAAAACAAAAAAAAACTACATATTATATTTAAATAATGAGCCCATATAATTTCAAAAAAATTGATCATACTAAATGCTTATTTGTGGAAGTATTATTCTAGTTTTATCTTAGGCAGGTTATAAATATATTTGATTTAATCAGAAGTTGTACCATCTATACATTTTTACATTCCGATAAAAGTTTAAATTCTATGAATGTCAGTTTTTAAATGTTTGAAATCGGACAAAAAATGGCGGATCTATTTAGCTGGCCATGTCACAAATATTAATGCAAATTTTAACAGACTTCAAAAAAGGAGGTTATCAATTTGACCCTCTGAATTTTTTGTATGTATGTACATATATTACTCTGCGATGGTTTCAACAATTTTGATGAAATTTTCAAGGAATATTCGGGATATTGCCCGAGTGGTCCCACAGCCAGCATATTGTAAAAAGGTTAAATATGGCGGAATGACGCTATATTAAATATTTATTGGACGCAATAAAAGCGTACACCATTTTATTAGGAATTTACATAGATATATATGGTTATTTGTTAAATATAACTTAAAATAAAACTCATATAAATTGAACTAAAAAGAATGAAATAAAAAACTGTATAAAAAATAAAACTTCAAAAAATGCACCTAAAAATGGAAAATAATATTTTATTCCATCTGGAAAATTTTAGTCTGTGAAGTCAGCACCAAATTAATACAGATAGTAAAACATTATACTCTTGGTATTAGACATCAAAACACTCATTACATAAATATAGTTTTGTGATTAGGTAATTAAGAATAAGTTTGGTTTCGATTTCACAGACACAAGGTATGGGATTCACTTCTGGGGCGTTTCTTAAAAATATATATTGCAGAAAGCTTTGTTCTCCAAACATAAATTTTTATAAAAAATAAAAAAACTTCAAAAAAAAAACAAAACTAAAAAGTAAAAAATAATATTTTATTCCACATTGAAAATTTGACTTTATGAAGTCGTCTTCAAACTTATTCTTAATAACTTAATTACAGACATTTATATAATGGGTACCTACATATATGGGAATAAAATATATTATATATAATATATCTATTAATTTTTACATTCCGATAAAACTTTAAATTCTATGAATATCAGTTTTTAAATGTTTGAAATCGGACAAAAAATGGTGGATCTGCAGGCATTTTCTTTATTTTGTTTAGATGGCCATGTCACAAATATTAATGCAATTTTTAAAAGACTAAATAAGGAGGTTATCAATTTGACCCTATGTATTTTTTTATGTATGTGTATCGATTACTCTGCGGTGGTTTCAACAATTTGGATGAAATTTTCAGGATATTCCCGAAGTGGTCTCCCAGCAAGTTTATTGTAAAAAAGTTAAAGAATAGCAGAATGACGCTAGATTAAATATTTTATTTGACGCAAAGCGTTCACCATTTTATCAGGAAATAACATTTTTGGCTTTAACTTCACAAACTAAAATTTTAAAGAGGAAATAAAATATTATTTTTCTTCTAAGCACTTTATTTAGCTACCTATTTAACAAATTTTTCTAAAAGTTTTCTTTGTAAGAAGAAAATATTTTGAAAAGGAGAAATGCCTCATTTCTATTAAAATATCTAATTATTTTGACATATGAATTACCTCAGCAGTTCTGTATTTATTCTCAGATGGATCATAGAACCATTCCTCACTGCTATGTCTGTCTACTCATAATTTTATATGCAAAGCTGATTTTCATTTTTTATTGTTGTCTAAGATTCATACCCCGATTTGCCAAAATGGAGTCCACTGTGGATGATACATCCATGAATTTACATGGTTTTCCTAAAAATGCAAACAACTATATGTCATAATCATGTTATCAACCAAATACAAAAATGTTTTTGTTGAGGTTTTTCTTTTAACTAACATTTAGTGCACTATACATTAAAAACCCAATATATTGTAGAAAATCCGAAGAGGAACATTTAAGAAAAAAATGTATACCTACACAAAAAAAGAATCTAGGTGACTTACCAATATGAAATTTGTACATTACAATATACTTTCTGATTATTCTGATGTCCTAATATTGATAGTCCTTTTAAATTGCCGAATCTAACTTTCTAGTACTCCCTTTCTTGAAATCGCATTTGAATGGGCGAAGAGCTGAGAATTCAGGACGTATCCGGAACACAGTAAAAGCTTGCATTCTTGCATATTATTTCTGCATGTTTCACAACCGAACCAACTAACAATTTACATCATGTTAGTAAAATTTATTTTATTGTATCCTAACACTGATACGACGCAGTAAAATTAATACGTAGCTATTTGCTATTTTTATAAACAAAATTCTTTGAGAACGATTTAAAACTTATTATTTAGGAATATTAATAACATGTTATCAACCATAAATAAAAAAACACCATATTATTTTACTAATATTTTCGGAAATATGTACTTCATCTGAACAATAACGCACTTTGGCAACAGTGACAGAAGTTTCTTACGTCATTGGCGTACATATTTATGTATTTCGACGTTTAAGGCCAAGGACAAATTCCATGCATTCCAATGTGTCGGGATTTCGACTGTTAGCGCCAGTGACGGTTATGTGTAATGTAGGTTCGGGCAAATGTCTTTTAGGGGTATTAACTGTTTGGGCCAGTGAAGTTTAGGGCCAAATACATCGAACCAGAAACATCCCCCTTTCAATATACTCGGAATTCGGTTTGCGAGCTACCGCTCGCTTTCTTTACAGGAAACCTAACCGATCCTAACCTAATATGGCAACGCCGCAAATCAAATTAAAAACAAGCATGGCGAGGAGAACAGTCTGAAAGATGTATGAAATCAAAATTACCTTTAATATGTATAATAATCACATTTTAAAGTAATTTTTGAGTGCTAATGAGAGTTTTCCACACATTTTCTCAATTTGGACTGCTAGGATGGTGGATAAAAACAAAAAGAAACAAAAATAAACGAGATTTAAGAGTGTCAACATAGTTTAAGCCCAGATCTTTTTTTACAGGTTAAGTATATTAAAACCATTGCCACTAAGAACGAAAAATAAATTTAAGAAACAAACAAATTTATTTAAAGTACAATATTTTATGTAACCATTCAATTATTTTAACACTAACAATTGTACAAGGAAAAAATACAACAAATAATAGAAAAATATTGACTTAAACTAACTTTAAGATTACAATACAAGATCAAACACAGACATGTTGATATTTTTAATACGTACGTAAAAATGCATATTGTTCAACCTGTCTACTGTTAAAGGCAGATTTCACATGTTCACAAAGATCTTGAAAACAGAGCGTTAATATTTTATTTCATTGTGAAAACATTCCAGAGTTTTTTTGGCTTTATACCTATGTGGCCAGGTGTTTAGATTATTTTATAATTAGGTCAGTGCGATGTCTATTTCATGTGACTTTTGATAGATTATAAAATTAACATCATATATCACTTAATATTACCACTAACTAGTAAAGATTCAAATAGTCAACACTTCCAGGCCTTCTGAAGTTTTTTCAATGCGTAAGGTAGTGTCGTACTGGCACTCTTTTCGACACTTTTTTTTTGTCTGCAAAATTGGCGATGCTAAGTCCACCACGAGTTTGAAACTTGTTATGTCTCAAAACTGAAAAACAAAATGGTCCGCATGTTTTCATTTTGTGCCAATCATTGTCACCAACTTGAAAATGTTCAACAGTAAATATGTTTTAAAGTTAACACTTTTTTAAAATATAAGGCACAGAATAGAAAAAATAATAAAATACCCGTTTCATCAAGACATTTAACCTCACTCGACCTAACATAGGGCTCGTGCTATAAAATAATGTCTAAAATATACTATCTAAACACATTATAACCTTACAACTTAGATCGTTAGCAAAATAACATTAATCTAATATTTGATTTGCTTGTCCCCTAGAATGTGTCGAATCACGTGAGATGATCAATTACGGTCTGCTTTAGCTTTAAAAGTATCAAAATATCTAGGTAGTTCCTATCATGGATTCTAAAAATTAAGTACATAACCGAATACAGTTTTGCCGTATTAAGAATAAGACATTTAAAATATAATGTCGAGACCGAAGGCCTAATCAAATTAGGGATGGCCAGGATCGATTCGATTATGAATTGAATCGATGCATCGGAGGAATCGAATCGATTCTAGAATTATAAATCGATTCGACTAATCGATTCTTTTACCCAAAAAATCGAATGTGTAAACAATACGTCTACTTAACCATATTACCATAAAACTTTTAACACAGTAATAGTTTATTAAATTTTTTATACTGCAACATAAAAACATAGTTCCGGTTTATTGCCTTCGGTGTAAACGCAACACAAATATTTACGTTATGTCGTGGTTTACTTTATGCGTACGAGATGGCAGTGTCCGCGCCACGTGCTGATCCTCCGATCTGGGGAATCACTCGTTCTAGTGAAAATTGGAAACATTTAATTATTCTTATTTGCGTTTCGCATGTTCTCAATATTCGCATTTATTTATTTCTTGGGCGGTTTTAGAGAGTTTGTGACAAATATACAATATACCTTGTGAGCTCGAGATATTGTTAATTGTATCTGATCAGTATAATATACCTCCAAAAACAAGTAGTGTTTGGAAACATTTTTTGTATGATGATGGCGACAATAATAAATCTGCTCGTTGCAGACATTATAATACCACAGTAAAGTATTCAGGCAATACAACAAATCTTATGAAACATCTAAAGCGAAAACATGGAAAAAAAATAGCTACAGCTTCGGAGACAACATCAGTTCTGTAAGTTAATGTACATTTATCATAAATTTGCAAATCAAACTGATTATTTGTTATTTATTTTTGTTTAGATCTGACCGAGGCTCTGACTGTGTTTCAGGCAGTTTAAAAGAAACAGTCAGACATAGATGCAATGCTATCGACATCTAAAGTGCAAACAATTAAAACGTTTTTTCCTAACCCGGAATCTGGTGGTAAAAATAGCAGCAGTACATTAGAGACTATTCCAAGAAAACAATCAGTGGAAGAGGAGGTAACTGCAGTTCAAGGTTCGTCATCATCTTCTTTAAACCTAGATATAGGTGCGCCAAAAAAAAATTAAAACTTAGCAATTAATGAAGCTTTTTGTAGAATTAAGTCTTTTGAACAGGGAGGGCAAAAGCACAATAATATAACCGATGGATTATTGTACATGATCGTAAAAGATGCATTACTTTTTAAATTTGTCTGAATATGAACTTAAGTCGATAGTTATTGGTGTTTTTCAATTGTTTGAAAGTCACACTGCCTCTTATATTCAAGAAAATATTTTGAAAATTTGTAGAGATTGAAATATCGAACTAAACAAAGTAAATGTAGTGATAACTGACAACGGTAGTAATATCGTTAAAGCTGTAACTGACATTTTTAGCAAAGAAAAACACTTATCTTGCTTTGCCCACACTTTAAATCTGGTTCCAACTAAAGCTATAGATCTCTCAGGTGACATAATCAAGCAAGTCATTAAAAAAATAAAAAGCATTGTTACATTTACAAAGAGGTCAGTATCAGCTCAGCTTCAGACGCACTTAGGCGTATACAGGTTACTCAAGGAAGATTAGAAAATTCCACACTAAAACTTATTCAAGAGGTATCAACGCGATGGAATTCGACATTTCATGTGATAGATCGTTTCATTTTGCTTAGCGTCAGTAGCATGTTATTAAAATTTCCAAATTCGCCGCCAATGCTTTCAGCGTATGAGCTAGAAATTGCCAAACAAATGATAAAATTATTAAAACCATTAGAAGCCGTAACTGTTGAGTTATGTGGAAGTAATTATATTACATGCAGTAATGTTATCCCGATAATAAACTGTATGACCAAAGCTATAAATAATTATAACCCAACCATGGAACCTGTAATCGAATTAAAAAAAATTATTGTAGAACAAACAGAAAAAAGATTCAGAAACGTAGAACTTTTAAAGTTGTGTGCAGTCTCAACTATTCCAGATCCCAGATATAAAAACATTCATTTAACAACCCACTGGCTTTTAGTTCAAGTTTGAAATTTATTTCTTCAACAGTAAAAGCAGTTACTATTGAGGAAGAAAAATCAGATGACACTAACTTAGAAACCATCAGTACTGAAAATAAAACCTCAGCAGATACTGAAAATGTATGGTCATACCATGACCATGGTATTAACTTAAAGTTCTAAATCCTCAATTGCAACTGATGATGAGTTGCCTGTGGAACTTAAACATTATTTGCAGCATCCTGTTGAAAATCCACTTCATTTTTGGAAAAATGTGCAATGTGTATATCCTGATTTATCAAAGTAAGCATTTAAATATTTCCCATGTGTTGCTACATCGGTACCATTCGAAAGGTTATTTTCCCAGGCAGGCCATTATTTAACACAGGATAGAAATAGGTTAAAGCCTAACCGACTTTCTAGCCAACTATTCTTGGGATCACTTAGCATTAAAGAGTGGCTAGGTCAAGGGTCAAGAATGAATTATATTGGTTGAGTTTGGTTTATTATTATTATTATCTGTTTTGTTAGTTAGCACTATTTTTATTTATAACTGTTTATTTTAATTACGTACATTTATTATAATAAAACCTTTTAAGAGTAATAAACCTATTTTATTTTTTACCACACCACAATTGATCAAGCCTAGAGGACACAAATTCAATATTTTTCGAATCGATTCGATTTTTCTAGGAATGATTCAAATTACCCGATTATTGCATCGATTCGATTTGTTTTTAGCTAATCGAATCGATTCAACTGAATCGATTCATTATAGAATTTTGGCCATCCCTAAATCAAATATAAATTATTGTAAAATTACATCATTGCATCAGTTGTGTCGTTGACACTAGCGTAACTAGAACAAAGTATGAAGGGGAGGGGAGACCATCGAAGAGGGGAAGACCATCTGAATTTTTCTAAAACTTGTATGTGACTCGGTACTGTTTCTAGAGTTTATCGCTATTGGAGAGATATATAAAAATAGCAATCTTAGTAAAAATAAACGGCAGAAAAAGTACAAAAATGAACATAAATCAGTTTTTTAAATGCAGGCAACGAAAAAACCCTCTAAATGGCCCTGTATATAATAAATATGAGTATAATACAGACAATTTCATCAGCTGGTCAAGGGAGGCGTGTATCCCCTGCCAAGTTACGCCACTGTTTGTTGAGTATAACAGAATATGAAAATATAATCTCTCATTTATGTGATGTATCAGTTTGGAGTAACATCTAAAATAGACATTTTTAAATCTGTTCGATCACCTAAAAAGGATCTCAAATTTAACAAAACATACTCAACGCCTTTTGAATCGTTCCACGCAAAATGTTATACAATTCTCAGCAAGGTCCGTTTTGTTTACTGTGGACCCCTTTCTCAATCCGGAGTCTCTACAGGAATTATTTTTAAGCTACAATTCTTTCGTTCATTTTAATATGTCTATAAATGAGAAAATAAACAGCAAAAACAGAATACAGGGCAGGAAAATAACTGATGACTAAAAAAAGTCATCCATATTTTCCCTTTGGATCCGTTACACATTATCGCCGGACCACTATCATCATTGCGTGTAGCCCGTCTGACTATGGGGACCTAGGCTCGAGCCTACTCGACCTAATGAAAAAATAGGCTTTCTTTCTGAGATGTTTTTCTTGATAGCAAATCAAAATAATGTAAATTTGATTTTGTTGCATATATTATTTAATTCCAGGAGTTTCAATAAATAAATTAATATTCTTTGAAATCAGTGAAATTAAAAATAAACATTTATATCTTGTTCATCTACCTTTCGAAGGAATTAATGATTCGACTAGATGTCTCTATGAAGTTTTATATTTATTAACGGCAATTGCCAATGCTAGACTACACGTATTGTAGAGAGTTCTTAAATGACCCACAAAATCATCGGATATGAATGCAACAGAACGTTGTTGCTACATGCTTGGAAAATGTTGATAAAAATCGGAATCAACAACTGGAAAAATGATGATTTTGCTAAAGCTATTTAGGAAGAATGGCTATAGAGTTTAGTGAAGAATTGCAACACCCCGGTAAGTATGCCATGTCGCGGTCGTGGCACTAATTTGGTAAAGAGGTGGCCAACAAGATGAATTTATTGAAATTCCTGGATTTAAACTGGCATGGCAAATGTTCTTCCAAAACGCCAAGGCGCAACAATGAACCAAACGCAATGTCCAAGTTACCACCATAGTGTTTAGAACTGATCAAAAAAGTTTGTATGTGCAACGTAAAAATTAAAACATCTATACAGGGTAGAACATTTAATTGCAGCAAATTCAATAACTTGAACATCGTTCATAATTTCAAAAAACTGTTTTACCCGTCAAATTGTTTTATTCGTGTGCGGATCTTTTAATAATAGTTAATTAATTGTGACTTTATCTTTGCATGAGTTATGACGTGATATACATTTTTTTTAATTCAACATTTTTCAAATCTTTGGAACACTCTAAATATTGTATGTTACTTATTCTATACCCAAACTCAACTTGTTTCGAAAAAAATGTCATTTTGGGACATTTAGGGCCTTCTATCGACCACACTGTTAAACTTAGAATAAAGTGAATTGCAATTTAACTTTTTATAATCTGTTAAATGACATCAACTAAATGTCAAATGTCGACACATTTACCCAAACTGGAACTGAACACTAGTGTCGAATTTTGACATTTTCCGCTAAACCGAAAGATGATATCACCTAATAGATTTTAGAAAGTTAAGATAAGAAGGTGCAAGTTATTTTAAGTTTAATCGTTTAGCCGAGCAAAAAATTACGCAATTTTTTCGAAAACACTTGAATTTAGGTATAGAAATGTCACATAGAATATGTTTGGAATGTTCCAGTGTTTTTAAAAAATAACAATATACCGGGTGTTGCGTTAAAAAAATTGTATGATGTCATAACTCATACACAGATGATGTCACAATTATGAAATCGTTATTACCAAAAGATCCGCAGACTAATAAATCAATTTGTCGACTAAAACAGTTTCTCGAAATTATGAACCGTTTTCAAATTATTCGATTTAGTCCAGTTAAAAGTTAAAAACCTCGTATATCTTGATTCGTTAAAGAAAACTAGCCCCAACATTTTGTCACATCTTGGTTGGAACGTTTCAAAAAGCTTTTAGTGTATTAATGGGAGCTGTTGGGAGATTTTGCCATCGCTGGATTATCATACGCATAATCCAAAGTGCTATCCTCGGCTGGTCTTCTGTCTATAGACGTCGTCATCGTAACGGGACTATGTTCTGAGTTAATGGTAGGGGAAGGCATTTCAAGTCGCAGATCCCGCTTCCTATTATCTTGGTTTGCCGAAGAATCTGCTGTTGTGACGTTCTGTAAAAATTAAAGACCTTAAGTTTATGTTAACAAGTATAAATATATTAAAAAAAAAACAAAAAAACATGAGGGCTTAGAACTTGTATATTAATACAGGAAAAGAAGCCATAGAATATATTAAAATAAGCTACACTTTACTTCATATAGGTTCACGGTATCCCGTAAAAGAAAAAATAAAACTACTTTTAAATCCTCCATTTGCAGGAGAAAGTATCTAGGCCGATGTCATATGTAACGTCACTAACCTAATTATTAGTCATAATATAATTACGTTCATTTGGTAAACAAAATTTGGCATAAAATATGTTAGAACTGTTAGAACAAAATTTGGTAAGGTCAGTAAAATGTATTCTACTTTTCGATCTCTATCTATTTTTACGACCTTTAAAAGCATTTGAGGAAATATTTGCAAATGTATGTCGGGTTAAAAAGTAAGTCTTGTCCAAATGTCTATCCTGTTTTTCAAGGCACACCTTGAAATAGTGACAGTTTTCTTTTAAAATAAAAAGTGTGTGCATTTTTTTCAGACTCGGTTTTACCCAATTTCTTGACTTAGAACAAGGAAAGTATATATACTTTTTGCAGCAAAAATATTGTGTATTTGAACTGTCTAATTATTTTTGTCCTAGGAGGAGCTGATAGGGAAAATCAAAACCACGCAAAAAAATTACCATGTACCAGTTTCTAGATTAAACAGTCGTTTCTTCGGCATACTTACTTCTTTCGCTCAAAGTTAACCCTTTAGATGATACAGGGTCGAACGTGAAATAATTGCTTATTATTATTTTATATTATATAATTGGGACACCCTATATACTATATTGCCACACCCACACACACACGGCATTTTAGAGGTCATGAAAATCGTAAATAAAAGCGAAGTAAAATGTTTAATAGATGTTTTCGATATTTCAATCTAAATAACTCCTTAACTATAACTAATACGAAAAAACTTTACATTCTTAACCTTTATTTACTATTTTTTGACGCCTTTAGAACTGTCGTCAAAAAAAATTAAATTTTTTAAAATTTTTAGTTTTTGAACTAACTTTTTTGTATTTTTGAACACCCTCTATATCTGACCTAAAGATTAATACTATCAAAACTATTTTTTCGTCAATCTTCAATTTTTATTAAGAATTTTCTGAGAAATGAACAATAAAAATGTTTCCTATTTGTTGCATACTTCTTTGGATACATTGTATACCTCAAAAAATTACATTAAACGTAATTGACATATACAATAACGATTCAAAAGTGATTAGTTTTTTTTTCCTTATCTTGCAAAATTCTATCAGACTCTGCCAACTTTTTTTTTAAATAACCAAAAATATTAACTACTAAAAACTACGAGAATACTATGATACTAGATACTATTGGGAAACAGCAAGTTAAAAACTGTCATAAAATTCATCGCTGAGTTCCTTAATGTTATTTTCTCTATTTCAAAGCATAAGAGAATATAAATGGGAATTTTCCTGTCAATGAAATGTTGTAAACTTAATTTTAATTCAGGTCTTCTGCCCTCAAAACAGTTGGGATTTCCTCCTTTATCCAAGTATAGGAAAAGAATCTGCCAGAGTCCACTATCTTTTAAAAAAAAAAATACCACTATCTGGAAAACAATAAAAAATAAGTATAGCAAATGCCATACGGGATATCTCTAAAATATTGAAAGGAATTCGAAAATCGACATAAACTATTGTCATTTAAAAAATAAATACTCATTTAAGAGGGCTAGTAAGTTTAAGTTTAGTATAGTGTAGGGACTTGGGTAAATACTTAGGACTTCTGCCCTCTAACCAATTGGGATTCCTAATGTCCAAGTACAGGAAAATAATCTGCCAGAGTCTACTAAATATTTCAAAAAAAAGTTGGCACTATCCAAAAAACAATAAAGAATGAGTATGGCAAATACCACACCGAAGGCTTGGATTCATATTTACATATTTAAAACGTTGAAAGGAATTCGAAAATCGACATAAAGTTGCCATTTAAAAATAAATACTCATTCAAGAGTGCTAGGAAGTATTTTGTTCAAAACCATATTTACTTTCAAAAACAGAATTTATATTTTTTACATTGACAAATTTTATTTAAATTGTAGGGCAGATTTAAACAACTCTTTGATGTTTTTAAAGTTGGTTGTTTTTGTTTTTAGCTTTCTACATATTATGTGATTTATAATACGACTCCACTCGTGGTAAATAAAAAAAATTTCTAATTTCGTCAAAAGACCCACAATTCCCATTTTAGTTTTAAAACAGACAACGTTTTCGAGCTCATAAAATCAGAAAACTCAGAAAATATTTGCTATTCAAACAAACAAAAGTATTTTTTTCTTCATATATTTCAGGTTCTAAAAAATTGTAAATTTGTTAAGTTTCCTTTACCACTTGATAAATTAGTAATATATCATCTAAAACTTGGTTTAGTTAGTATATTTTGCTTTAAATAATTACATATTTACCTTTCTAAAAAATTTGTTCCTAATTACTTCCAGAGTTATATTTTTCTTAACTTTCCATCGATATACTTGGAAACACAAAAGAGACGCCAAAACTAGTAACATAAATATTACCAATGATAAGGTTATGGTCACCATTCTAGAAAGTCTATCCACGGTTCCTAAAACAAAAATTCTTTTTGAATCTATCGATCTCTTCTAAAGATTAAGATGACTAGAAAAAGTAGGATCATATAATTAATTATTTCTGTAATGTTGATTATCCATTATAAATATGCATAATGTTTTCTCCTTATTTTTGCCCGTTTATAGATACGTGGTGATCTCGGTGGTGATACACTCTCTATGTTTTCATAAGCAAAATCCTAAAAATAGGTAATGAAAAATTAATAAAAAGTAATTTAATGTTTGTTTAACTGAGAAATAGTAATATGAAGAAATAAAAAGTCCCAGTTACTACAATTTTCCCTACTTGTCACACGTGTTTCAAGAGTTTGACCAACGTTTTTTTTGCGTTTTCTGAAATATTTTTGTATCTAAAAGTTGCCAAATTTAGCACTAGGTACCCTTCATATCTGAACGCAGTTCATATTAAGAATTAAACAAACTCAATTTTACTGAAAGTGTTAACATTGATAACATTGTTACCTGTTACATATTTTACGTAATTTCGACGTTGAGGATCTGTACTGAATTATTTACATAAAAATAAATGGCAACCTTATAAAGTTCAGTTAGTTCACGAACTTAATGAGGATGACCCGGATAGGAGAATGCAATTTTGTTAATGATGGAGAGATGTGTCAATGACCCTCAATTTTCACGAAGAATTTTGTTTTCGGTTGAAGCAACGTTTTGCCTAAACGGAAGTGTGAATATACAAAATTGTCGATATTGGGTTACAGAAAACCCTCAGTGGATACCTCCAAAAAGTAAATGTAAGGGCTGGGATTATTGGAAACAGAATTTTGGCTGGTGATCAATTTCAACAATTTTTAAATTAATATTACATAAATGTGTCATCTAGACATTTATATTTAAAGTTAAGCCTTTTTTTAATAAAATTGATTTTTTATACGTCTTAGTTTAGACATATGATACATGAAATCTGATCAAAATTTTCCGTAGAATCCGAAAATAAATTTAAAAATGAGATAATTCTATTAAGTTAACTGTCATAACTTGCTTTTTGGGTCACCCTATATACATGAAATTATAATTAGAAAAACGCTAATTAAAATTAAAAATCGACGGATCCGAGCGTTTTTTTGAGAAAAAAATATCTGATTTTTAAATGAATTTATTCCAACCTTTTCGTCCTCACTGTACGATAGTTTCAATTTATATGTCACTCAAAATTGTATCATAATTAGTTGTCAAGTTAATGTTATCCTTCATTTTGTCGAATAAAGTCTTGTTTCTGAAGGTGTTTGTATTACTGAAATTTAATCGACAAGCACTTAAGAACAGAAAGGTTTGATACTGATCCCATCTCGACAAATGTTGGCAAGGAATGGAGTCATTGGAAGACCACGTTCAACAACTTCATGCCGTCAGTAAAAGATGTAGAAGATACTCAAAAGCTACAACTACAAACTATGTAAGTCACAAAAACCTACGCTGAAAAAATAGCCCAACCTTCAATTATGAAACGTCGCAAGCTTTATCCCTTTAATCGGCCTAAAAACATTCCGCGGTATATTAAATAGCTTTAACAAGTTTCAACAACTCTAGAAATGCTTCAAGTGCAGCCCTGCAAAAACTCCGTTTTGAGTGCTACCGGGAAATTTTCTAAATGTTATTATTGTGAAAACAAAAGACATGATTGCTCTCTTTGCCCTGCACTACATGCAACATGCAAAGGATGCAGTAAAAAAGGATATTTCTCCACTGTTTGTCGAAGTTCTAGTCATAATACAACTACAGTGCCGGTACAGATAATACAGTTATCTGCCGATATTTTAATAGACATGGACAGCTCTGAGACTTGAATGAGTTATTTGTTTTATCAAATAATCTCCTAATTCAACCAAGTAAAGGCTACGCATTTTTCGGCCCAAACTTCTCTGCGTGCCCAACCAGATGGTCTGGGATGTCAATCTCAGTATTCTTGATCATCATCAATCCTTAAACAATTTCACACGATGATGCAAAATTTATTTCAAGTGAAGTACAAAAACTTTCAGAATGTATCATGGAAGAAAATTTAAGTATCTTGACGCTTACCGATTACCAAATATCAACGGGATGGTAAGAGCAGCTGCAAAGTTCGATATTTTTAGCACTATTGAAATACGAAGTGCTTTTCATCAGTTCCCTATAAGATATGATGAAAAACAGTACACTGTTTTTAAAGCGCACGGAAACCTATATTATATTAGTCGTATCCTTTTTGACTAACGGCGTAACTTGTTTCCAAAGAGTCTTAGATGCAGTCATCAGACAAGAAAATCTAGAAGGCACCTACACATATCTCGATGATATTACAGTTTGTGGAAGAAATCAAGAAGAACACTACATAAATGTATCAGCATTGTAAACAGCCGTTAAAAAGTAGTAGTATTATGAGAAATCGTCATCTACTCACCATCGTGGATGAATTCTCAAGAATTTCCTTTGCTTACGACTGCCTCAATATAACTAGAGGGACTGTGATAAAATGTATCACAAACTTATTTGCAATATTTGGAATATCCTCGTATTTACATTCTGATCGAGGAAGTTCTTTTATGTCAAAAGAACTGAAGAACTATTTCCATTTGAAAGGTATAGCCACTAGCAGAACAACTGCATATAATCCAGAAGGCATTGTCAGACAGAGAGGTTTAATGGGATCATATAGAAAATAATCTATCTGGCACTGAAGTCACGTAGCCTGAAAACCGAATAGTGGGAGAGTGTACTCGAAGATGTATTAAATTCTATCAGATCTCTCTTGTGTGTTGCGCGGCAACTCGTCAATGCGTTTCAGTACCTTCGTAAATCCACTAATGGACAGGCTCTCCCTTCCTGGTTTTCAAAACCTAGTTCTGTTTGGATGGAAAAGGATGTTAGAAAAAGCAAATACGACCCGTTTGTAGAGGAGGTGTATTTACTGGAAGCAAATCCAGATTATGCGTTTTTTCGTTTTCCTCGATGGTAGAGAAGACACCGTCAATCTAAGGTATCTGGAACATGAAAGTATAACTGAATTTACTGAATACAAAGATAATCAACCAGAACAAGAAAATAATTCCGTTGTGCAAAAATATCGATGTAATGACAGTCAGACTAATGATCCCGAAGAAAATTTATATTTAAACACATCCGAGGATGATTTCATAATAGTCCGACCTAGAAGAAATGGATAGCCTCCAAAGTATTTGACGACTATAGTTTCAAAATGAACCTGCGGTAAATACACGTGACATTTTATATATGACAGTGTGTAAGTAGATTGTGTCGATTAAAGCCTTGTTTCTGAAGTTGTTTGAATTACTACAAGATAATAGTAAAATTAAAACAGAATAGCCTTTGCTTGAACGATAATACCTTATTACTAGAAGACTAGAAGTCAAAATTTTATATTCTGATTAGTATTTTTCTGCTTATAAACGTTGAGGGCACAAAAAATTCGTATATCTTTTATACGGGAAAGGATTTACAGAAAATCCTACACCTTCCCATTTTTAATTTGAAAATGTGAAAAGAAAAATGGACAACGGTTCTTTCCTCACTACTTGTACTAGTAAAACGAAAACCTAGTAAATATGTCACGAACGCGACAACGAAACAAATCAGCAAAAATTAGTGCAAGATCTACGGCCCAATGGCTATGGAAGAAGACTAGCATTCGTCGCCTTTTTGATGACATTAGAATGATGACCTACGGATTCGAAAATGCCCATAATTATATGGAGTAACGTTAGAATTATATTTAGTTAGTGAAAAATCGCCTTTGGGTAAAAGTTTTAAAAGATCTGGAAAATGAATGTGTCATACCATTGACTTTTATGTCAATGTATTAGACAGTCAAAGCGGTTTAATGTTTATAATTGAGAACTTACATATCCGATTGCAAGGAGATTCCCTAAGCGATAGTGCATTATATTTTTCAGATAAGTATGGGAAAAATTAAAATTACATTAAAATTTAAATAAGCTGTCTGTGAATTAACGTTTGTGAAAGTTTTGTAATATATATTTTGACAAAAGTAAAGAGGTGTAAGTTATAAGTTACTGTTACACTTAGTAAATGACACAAAATTGTTTTTTTCTACGTACCTCTTAAGTCACCATCATTCCCTCCAGTTTGTCTCACATATCTAATATCGTGAAGATAATCTGAAAGAAGAATATGTTTTATTACATTGAAAATACAGGCTTTAGAAGTAAGAGAAGAAGTGTTGCCTATAAGTTCAAATTACCATGTAAAGTTTCTTGATTTTAATCACAAAAAAATAAAGCTAGCATGGTAAGTATTTTACCAGACGAAAATTATCGGAAATTATGAACAAAGTCCTCTGAATTGATGGGAAAAGTAACAAGAATTCCATTTTCTTGACGTTTTTAGTTACTATTGCATATTAAGCTGCATGAAATAGCGTGACTCCTTGAACATTTTTAATGCTCGGTCTTCTAATCTCATAAGCCACGAAACTTGATTTCAATTACCCAACGAGTAATTTACTGGAATTATTTATTATAATTATATTTTGATTTATAAACTTTTCTGTCAGTATTTCTGGAAATTTATATTGCAGTGTCCTGGCCTTTTCGAAAGAAGAACCTATTAAAATGCAAAAAGGTAATTTAAAATTTTTATTTAAAAAAATTAAGCAGACTTTTTTATTTTATACATATTAGGTATATGAGTTTGACTCCAATTTCTGATAAATATTTTAAAAGTCGGTTTAATTTCACAAAGATTTTTATTTGACCACTTTAGTTCTAATTATAAGGAGGTTTATTTATTGTAAAGATCAACTATGTGCCTACTATTATTGCAATCACAAGAAATCTAGATTTGATTTAGATATTATTAACAACAAACTACCAAAAATTCTAGGTCATAATTTTGGATATCCTTATTATAATAAACTAGTATTATATATGTTATATTCATAAGAAATTAGTAATAGATAACATAAAAAAATTAAAATATTTAACAAAATTGAACTTCGTGTCTGCAAAAACCGCGAAAATCGCATGTAACAGAATATTTTTTTAATCCAGTCACCCCATCTCCCATATCTCATTTACTGACATCAAGTCAGTTATTATTATAAATTATAAAAAAAAATGACGAGGAAATAGATTTTTCGACCTTACGTTGATGGATGTTTCGAGGTATGTATTCCCAAAATAGATTTTTTAGTTAATGACAATTCATTTATCAAATGTCACAGCAATATCTTATAGCATTGCACAGCTATGACAGAAACTCTCGCAAAATATTCAAAGCAGTGGCTTTCAGCCACTCTTTTTTTTTATTATGCTTGATATGACTACTGGACCACCTCGGTACCACCCTAAAAAATTCGTCCAAATCCGTACAATGTACAAATACGTACGAGAAAACTAAAAACCTCATATTGTTTACTTCCCCTTAAAAGGGAAGTATTTTAATCGTGAAAAAATCACCCTCTGAGATTTTTTTCAGATCCTTACCTTTCAAACTCCAATAATAAAGTAAAAGAAGTCTGGAAAATCGTTAATAAGAAATTAAATAGAGGTAAAAGTAATTCACAACTTATAAAATTAAACCTAACAATAGCGTTATTTCTGAACCTAACCGTATAGTAACTGAATTTGTAAATCATTTTAGTTCTATTTCGGCTAATAAATTAAAAAATAACTATGGCAGTGTAAAAGTGGACTCAATTAAATCTCTGACTTCTTTTACTAACTCAATTGTACTTGAAACTGTCTCTGTAGACCAAGTAATAAAAGTAATTTCGAATTTGAAAAACACAAATGCTGCTGGTTCTGATGATATAAATGTAAAACTTGTTAAGGCTGCCAGGGACTACATTAGTCATCCACTTATATATTTAATAAATGTAAGTTTACACAAAGGATTTTTTCCAAAAATCCTAAAAACTGCAAATGTGATACCACTACACAAAAGAAACGAACGTAACGACATAGAAAATTATCGTCAAATTTCAATTCTTAGCATATTTTCTAAAATTTTAGAGAAAATAATTATGAGAAAATACTTAATTTTGTTAAAAATACAATATTTAAAGTGTCAGCATGGTTTTTTACCTAATAAGTCAATCGAAACAGCCTCCATCTATTCTTTGCTTGATCAGGGAAAATATGTTGTGCCTCTCTTCTTTGACCTTTCAATAGCATTTGATACTGTCAATAAAGATATTTTACTTCTGAAGCTGTGTGGGTATACGGGGTAAAATGTTTGACTGGATTAATTCCTATTTATCTGGGCGTGAGAAATATTGGAGTTCCCCAAGGCTCAGTACTGGGACCATTACTTTTTTTACTATATAGAATATTATAAAATATTTGTACTGGATACGTTACAATGTATGCCGATGATACGACGGTGGTATTAGCAGCAAATACTTCGGAGGAGCTTTCCAGTAGTTTAAGAAACGTTTGTAGCGATATAGAGATTTGGTGACGTAATAACCATCTAATACTTAACTCCGATAAAACTGTATATATGAATATGTTTGTTCGTAAACCCTTGCCTTTAAATTTTGATAGCCTTAACAACTCTAAATTTTCAAATTCTAGCAAATTTCTGGGAACTACAATATACTCATCCCTAAGCTTTAATAGTCACGTCGACCATGTCTGTGCTAAGCTGCCTACTTTGCTGTTCTGAACTTAAAGAATACACTTAACGAGTCTGGCTTGCTTAGTGTTTATTATTCTTTGGTTTACAGCCACTTATCTAATAATATTATTTCATGGGGAGGTAGAGCAGTATGGGAGAGAGTCTTTATTGGACAAAAAAAGGATTTTAAGACTGATTTTCAATCTCAAGCCAATGGATAGTTGTAAGCTTATATTTACTCAAAAGCGAATTTTAACATTGCCCTGTATTTATATTTTTAAGTGTCTAATTTATACAAACCATAACCTAAATTATTTGTCAAACTGGGAGAAACTAATTCGTACAAGACTAGAAATGAGAATGTCATTAGTGTTACATCTCATAAAAACTCATTCTTTCAGAGATCTCCATATTACAGTTGTTTGACGGGTGGTTATGGACAGTAAGCTGACGTGGAAATCACACGTCGAACAGATAACCAATAAAGCCATGGCAATTATGTGGCAACTGCGCCGGGTGGTGGGGCGAAAGTGGGGTCTATCTCTACAGGTCCTCTACTGGCTCTACACTGTAGTGATCCGACCGAGGATCGCCTATGGATCCGTGGTCTGGTGGCCAGCAGTGAGAAAGGTTACATATTGCCAGAAACTAGCTGGACTTCAAAGACTGGCCTGTTTAGGAATTACTGGAGCAATGAGCACCAGGAGTCGCTCTCAACGTTCTCCTAGGTCTCCCAGAACTTCCAATATGGATAAAAAGGGAGACCATGGCCTCGTGCAAGAGGATGATCGATTGCGGAACTTGGTATAAAAATCCAAAAGGGACGGGCCACATGGAAATTGCTGCTATTCTGCGCCAGGAGATTCCTCTCCTGTTCACGAAGGCGATTCTTCCCGACAGTCGCCTTAGGCTCAAAAGGCCTTTTGAAATTGAAATTCAAATAAGGGATCAATGGAAGGAGGATATGACACCTCATCGGGCTATGATATATGGACGGTTCGTGGATGGCCAATTCTGGGTCAGCCGGCGCCGGCATATGCCGGTCGGACCGAGGTGTCAGAGAGGCCTTTCCGCTGGGAAGACACACTACTATTTTCCAGGCTCAGGTCTATGCTATATTGCAAGTTGCAATAAAAGATGAAGTCAGGATGGGAGCGGAGGGTAAAATCCGCATTCACTCAGACAGTCAAGCGGCTCTCAAAGCCATCAGCAAGCCCAGGATGAGCTCAGCTCTTGTCCAGGAATGCAGAGATGCGCTAAGTGAGCTAGCAAGGACAAAGGTAGTAATACTAAAATGGGTCCCTGGATATAGTGGAGTCGAGGGCAACGAGAAAGCGGATGAGTTTGCTAGGAATGGATCGAACCTTTATTTCTCGGGCACAGAACCTTGCCTGGGTATAGGCAAACAACAATGCTCCCAGGCCCTGAATAAATGGCCTTGGGGTAAGAAAGGATAAACCATTTCAGACAGGCAAAGGAAATGCTGCCTAACCCATGCAAGTCAAGGACAGGACATTGTATATTTAACAGGCACATGCACCCACTGGGGCTTGCCGACGGCCCTAGCTGTCCTAACTGTGGGACAGAGGAGGAGGATCCCTATTATCTTGTTGGTACGTGTGAAAAGTGGACAAGACTACGCTGGAATACCTTCGGCGTCGAATCCCTTTCCAGGGAAGAACTACAACACCTCGACTGGGGCAAGTTGCTCTCCTTCATTAGAAGGACGGGTCGCCTTTGTAGGGGAGTGGTGTGAGGTGGGTGGAGCCATGATTAGTGAAAAGGGCCTTTGAGGCCTAGTTGCTGGGCTTTTTCCCCCATCTTACTACTACTACTATTAAAGTTGTTTGACCCTTTATAATAAACTGCCCAAACACTATAAAGTTCTTAGTGGCAACAACTTTAGGAACAAAGTCAGGCAATTTCTTACTGATAAAGGTTTCTATCCGGTACAAGAATATTTGCAGTCTTGAGCGTTTCGTTACTGCTTGACACATGATAGTATTTATTCTAATAGTTTGTCGTCTTGTTTTTCTTATTCTATGTTCTTGTGCGAATTGTTCAGTTTTTATATTTTAATTGCATGTTATGTGTATTTATCTTCTAAAAAAACATTTTTTTTTAAGATGTTTTACATGTACGTTTTTTATTTGTGTTTGTTTTTTTTAATGTGTATTATAAGTTTATATTTATATTTTAATTTTATATTTTTCTTTTGTTTATATATATATATATATATATATATATATATATATATATATATATATATATATATATATATATATATATATATATATATATATATATATACTTCTTGACGACCCTTTATACAATAATGTATTTTATGGTAATATAAACTATTCTATTCAAGGGCCCTAGATCCCGAAAAACATGTCTCGATTTCTTCGATCCGTCGCGCGTCGTTCTGTTGGTGTCGGTCTGTCTCTCTGTTTAGTATATATATATATATATATATATATATATATATATATATGTAAAAACAATTATTACTAAAAAACTACGCAAACAATTTTCTCAAATCTTGAACAAAAATCAAGTAGGAATCAAGTAAAAAAATTCTGGCACAAATTCAGGATGGCAAAACAAAATGGCGGCTTAATAAGATATTTAAACATTCATCTTGGAAAAAGTAGTTAATAAATTGATTTCACATTTCGTGCAAGGATTATGTTATTATTTTAAAACATTTGTTGTCATCTCTACAATTGGAGTATATTTCATTAATAGTTTTGTGCCTTAAATTTGTTTAATTAAATTAAGGTCATCATTAAAACTTTCTTCTGATAACGGGACGCTAATCCATCTATGGATCAAACTGTGAAACTCTGCTAATTTAAGTTCTATAAGAAGTGAAGACCTGTAATGGATGACAGTATCAGTATGTGATGGTTTATGGTTAATTTGAAATGAATGTTTATGCAATTCTCTCTTGACTGTTAAATCTAAGAAGTTTTATTTTCAACCTCTAACGTGAATTTAATATTCCTGTGAATAGAATTCAAAAAGTCGAAAAATATGTCTATTTGTCTGTTTGTGCCTGTAAAACAATTAATTAATTACATCGTTATACAAGACATTCTAAAGCTACTCAAAATATGTCTCAATCAAAACTATTTCTTTTTTAATAATGTTTACTACAATAGTAGACAAGGTCTGATTATGGGAAGTCCGTTAAGCCCCGTACTCGCAGAGATTTTCATGAATAACATGGAAAAATTGCAGCATACATTGAGTAATAAATGTATCTGTTGATATCGGTATGTGGATGATATTATTATATATAACAGTTTATATTGTTACTCTCCGCGCATTTCTCTTTTTGGACCCAAAATTTTTGAAATTTGTATTTTCTGACCTTCAAAGTGTTCTAGCTTGGTACCGATACGTTGGGGAAATACGATTTTTGGGGTCGATCATAGAGAATAAATGGGCGCTTCTTTTGGTAAAAACGCGATTTCGTTGGGGCTTCTAATAAGCCGACAGTGGCGTCCGTCACTCTTTTAGAAACCCCGGTGATTTCAAATGCAGGTAACTATGGCTAATTTTTCGAGGTTGGGCATTTTTGTCGGATTTCTCGTCCAAAAATCTCGGACAAGTTCGTTAATGGGCAACATCGGAGCACCGGATGTTACTTAAAAAAAATAAAAAGGGGTAAAAAATGGGGTGACTTTAAAGGTATTTTGCGGAGTCGAAACCTTTACTACTTTGTCAAAGTAAAAAGGGGGAAATAAAAAGGAGATTTAAAATCAATATAAGATGCCTATATCTCAAATGACGAGAAAGCGGTCGAAATGCAGAAAAACTAAAAAAAATCTTTTTCCGCCTTTCCAATTTTCTCATAAGGGTGAATTTTGAGAAATTTTTGAATTGTAAGGTGCACGAATTCTGTTTGCCATTCTCTGGCCCTTCGTAAAGTCGTATCACTACGGATAAAAACGATTAAATGTATTAAAAATACCGTCTTTTTTCTGCAAGACATAGATTTACATTTTTTTTATCCGAAGTCGAAAAATTGGGTAAAATCTAGTTTCGAGTAAAAATGGGTTATTTTTCCATTTGCTATTGAATTCACCACTTTCTCAAATTGGCCTGGCTCTGCCAGCTGTGTAGCTTTGATTGACACGTCATAATAAGTAGTTCGACGCGATGTTTTTAACCCGAAATGTCGAAATTTGCAAATATCTGTTGATCTATCAATCTTAAATATTTTGAGGAATGGTGGAAATGTATATACATCTCGAAAAGTACAGAAATATCAGGCATCCTGTCCAAATAAAATTATAGCAGGTATTTTATATACGAATTGAAGGTCGTTTTAATACAAAATAATAAATACATAGATGGTGTGGAGGGTATGTATACTGAGTTATAATTATTAAGAGATTTCTCCCTTTTAGGTAATGGTAAGCAACGTTTATTTCTTCCAGTACGTTTAGTAACGGCTAATGCTTTCATAGATATATATAGGAATTAATTATATTCGTATTTTTTCCTTTATACCTATGCGGTATGGCGTATTAGGTATTTAAAGTGCCGCTTACTTTAATATGTTATATGGTTTCGTCACGGTAGAATTAATAACATACTGTGGTTTCGTGTTATATATTTATATACGGGGTATTAATGCAATCCAGTTCAGAATATTGACATTTTCCAGTCACCGGGGGATTAAACAGCAGTTGTATTTTAATTTTTGATGACGTCGCCGCTTTTTGTAATTTCTAAAGCTGTTGTAGGCTATTATGCTTATACTGACAGAAAATCATCATCAGTGACCATTAAGGGTTTCAAATATTTTATACACGGGATATGTTAACACTTAACGTAGATTTAATTTGTACTGCAACGCATATTAAAAACTAAATATGTTGGTCAAAGCTTGGTATACATTGATAGTGGATACAGAGATACTGTTAAGGCTCTCTGAATCTGCAATATATTTTCTTAGTGTAACTTTTAGACTCTTAAAAATATAGATTTAAGGTTTTCCATTAAAACGACTAACTAATCATATTTTACTTTTTTATGTAACAGCTCATATAATGTATTACTAATCTAATTAATTAGGGGTAGTATTGTAATCTCGAATTTAAAAAAAATAAAAGTAGGTATTTCTCGATGCCTTAGAAAATAAAAATGTAATTGAAGAAAAAAATTATAATGTCTGTACGGATGTGTGTATGTGTACACAAAATTCAGGCGAAAGATAACTCGAGTCATGCCAATTCATTTTAAATTTACATCAAAAATAGTCTGGGCCAAAGTCTCGCGGGATTTTTGGAAGTTGTGGACGTAGATCTTCGATATTTTTAAGGGGTATAATAACGCAAAAAGTTCATATTTTGAGAACGCAGAAACTGGTAATAGCCAAATTAAAAACATTTATAGTTGAGGTAATTATTTTGACCTGGAAAAATTGTGGAAGTAAATACTGCTTTTTTTTTACCTATATTTTAAAAAATACATGTTATTTTAAAAAATGGGGAGATACTTCAAATTTATTTTATAATTTTGCATATATAAACATTTTTCCACTATGCAAGATAGCTCAGAGGGATGTAATTGAACCCTGAAAAATATTTCAAAGGCGTTTATCACTTTTAACCAACGGTGAAACACGTTCAAACTTTTCTATTTTTTGACAATAATATTTTTTTACTAGAGATATGAAACAGCCCCCAAAAAAAGGCGAAACATATCAAATTTCTTTTATTTTTTCTACATTAAATATTTTCTACACTATATAGGGTGTAATTCAATTGATGGCTGAAAATGTAAGATATGATTTCTTAGCTTATTTAAGAAAGAAAGGTTCATATGAACATACGTCCTAAACCTCTCTAAACATACGGGATGTAGACTGAAGATTTTTTAAAAAAAACATGGTACGACACTGCTTTTTCCGGAAATGAAAATTATTTTTGAAATCCTCATTTATTTTGCAACAAATTTAAGTTGTTGACATTTTTTCGTCCGACGAACTGTTTTGGCGTAAAAGAATAAAAACAATTTTCATGCATGGCCAAATCTCTAAAATCAAATGGTAATGAAAAATTCGTTTTATATTCAATACTCAAAATAATACTTACTAATACATTTTTTGTATTAAACTTGAAATGTAGTAGTGGCCATTTTAATCGATTTACTTTAATTTAATAAAAATTAGACAAAAACACATCTTACCTACAAACTGCCACATGAGATTTTTGCGGTTTTGCAATGCATGAAAACTAAAAAAAAATCTTACAAGTTTTAACAACTTCTACGCATAAAATAAACTAATATTTAATTTAATTATCACAACAATTGTTGAAAATGTCCTCCTTCTGCTAGAATACAGGCTTCAATTCTATTTCTCATGGATTGGCGAACCCTTTCAAAAATTCCAGGAGTATTTCTTATGGTTTGGCAAGAAAGTAAAATTTTTTGCTTTAGTTCTTCTACCGCTTGAACCGGTGTAGTATAAACTAAAGTCTTGAGGTGCCCCTACAAAAAATAGCCTAAACTATTTAAATCAGGGACCTGGGAGGCCAAGATTGAGTTCCTCCACGTCCTATCCAGCGATTGGGAAACGCCTCATTTAGAAATTCTCTACCATGAATGCTAAAATGTGCAGGAGCAACATCATGCATGTACCACATTTCTTCTCTTAATAAAACAGATACATCCTCGAGCAAAATTGGCAAATCGTATTCAAGAAAGTGGCGGTAGGATAATCCATCCAGTCGTCCTGGAAGGAAGAACGGTTCTATGAGGAAATCTCCAACTATTCCAGCACACACATTCACGGAAAACTGCTCCTGATGATGGGCCTCGGTAATTGCGTGGGTTTTCTTCTGTCCATACATGATTGTTATCGAAATTTCGAATAAAACTGCGGGAAAACATAGCTTCATCAGTAAAGAATATTTTGTTATCAAATAAAGGATTTTCAGCAAGTTTTTCTAAAAACCATCGGCAGAAATTTAAACGCAATGGAAAATCACGTGGCAGTAATGCTTGAACCCTTTGAATATGATATGGATATAGTAAATTGTCAACAAGTATTTTCCAAATAAGAAAATGGGAAACATTTAGCATTACCGCAATTTTCCTAGTACTTGTTTCTGGATGTTCCTCAATTGTGTTCAAAACATCTTCCTCTAATTCTAGTGTTCTCACCGTGCGATGTGCCCCTTTGGAACTATTGTCAATGCTAAGACTCCCAGTTTCGTGTAGTCCTCTGTGTATTCTTTGAAAACATTCTGGCATCGGAAATGATACGATTTGGATACCGCTCTTGATATATCCGCTTAGCCATAAACGCATTCCCGTCAGCAAGTCCTTAGGTGAAATGCATATCTGTTAACTCGGAATTTGTAAATCTTAACATAGTTTACTTATTTTCTTTTTATTATTGATTAAAACAATTTTCACAATGTAAAAAATTGCAACTTTTATGAATACTTGTCAAAATAAGACCGCAACGTAATTGATCAAATGTCATTATTTTAAAAACAAAGTAGGACACCAGCCTACTAGTTTAAAATAATTTACCACAAATGCATGATAACAATTTTTATTTTTTTACGCGAAAACAGTGCGTGCGTCGGACGAAAAAAAGTTAAGAAATTAAATTTGTCCCAAAATAAATGAGGATTTTAAAAATGATTTTTAATTCCGGAAAAAGCAGTGGCGTACCATTCTTTTTTTTTAAATCTCCGGTCTACATTCCGTACTTACGCCACAGATAAAATTACCAAAAAATCTTCTTCTGCTTAGTAGATTCGTGCCAAATTTTATGAAAATACTAAGTACAGTTTTACAGTTATGATAAGAAAACGATTTTTTTCTTAAAAACTTTAACACCCTATAGCTCAAAAGTTGGGAGGTTTAGGAAGTATGTTCATATGAACTTTTCTTTCTAAAATAAGCTAAGAAATCATATCCTGCATTTTCAGCCATCAATTAAACTACACCCTATATAGGGATACCCTTGGGAATACAAGAATTCCCCAATCATACAAATATTTTTTATATCCATAGAACTTAGCTCTTTTCAAAAACGGTAAAACAAGACAACTTATTTTATTCTTTGCATACAAAGGCAATTTTTTCTATTTCAGAAACTATTAATATTTTTAAAAAATAATAACATACAAATATTATATATTTTTTGCATATCAGTTTAGGATTTCGTTAGTGATTTAAAAAAAAATTATAACATCTAAGGGCGGACAAAATGGTTTTACTATAATATTTAAACGACTTAAAATATTGATTTTGGGTTTTCAATAATACATAGGATCTTTAATGTTTCCCATAAAAACATTTGACAGTATTTTGTCAAAGCTAATGTTTAGTCTAACATTTAAGTAGTATTTCAAAAGGTATCTACTTGGGATTTTGCGTACTACACGGTATTTAGGATATACATGTTTTTAGATGAAGAATTTACAGCTGTCAAACTGTCAAAAATGGCAACATAATATGGGTCTGAAGCCTTACTGTCAAGTCAAGATATCAACTCAAACTCTAGCGGCTATTGTTTCCATCTTGCCCAATAGGGGTGGGATGTCTATCTTTTAATTCATATTTTTCACATGGTTTTCGAATATATGCATTTCACTTTTCGATTCTGCTGCTGCAGATAAACGAAACGATGTGTGTGATAGGTGGTCATGGGCCATTATAGTGCGGGACACGAAAGAAAACCGGGCGGTCCTTAAAATAAAGGTTCACAGTCTTAAGCAAGCGGAAAAGTAAAATTTGTGTACGCAAATAAATTTTATGTTATTTTATTTGTTGTAATAGTTTGCCGCTTCACCTATAAAGTGCGCCAGCTAAGCGGTACGGAAAATTAATCGAGGATTTAGTAAATTTCGCACTGGTCCACTTGTAATTGGGATGTGCCTAGAGTCTCCATGCACTTGCCACTAGAAGGTTCTAGCTATTTCCAGTGGCGCCTATACATTTCGAGCATTTGTTTTCATTTCTATATAAACGCGTTGCGTTGAATTTGAATTATTATTTCGAAGTAACGATGGCGAGCAAAAGAGGAAAAACAATTCGAAGCGGTGCACGTGAAGTTATTGCGAGCCTTATAGAGGCCTGTACTAGAGAAGCTGAAAATAATAGTTTGACTATTTCAATTCAAAATCGAACAGAATGCGCTGCATTTCAAAGATTCAAAATTCAAAGAGAACATAATGATCGCTAATGATCTACTTCACCTTTAAAATCTCTTGGTAAAAAAGGATCTCGATTGTCATACAAAGATAAAATTGACGATGGTGATTTTCAAGTAATTCGACGAACAATAGAGGATTTTTATATACACTTGAAGAAAGTTCCGACCTGCAAACCCCTACTTCGTGTTATAAAGAACAAAATAGATTTTCCGTACAGGTATAAAACCTTAAATCGGCTTTTACGATCAAATGGTTTTGTTTGGCGCAAGTGCCAAAATAAACAAAAATTGCTTATTGAAAGACCAAATATTTTTCACTGGCGGGTGAAATATCTATCAACTGTAAGGCAATATAGGCAAGAAGGACGCAATATTGTGTATCTAGACGAAACCTGGGTAGATAATGATATGACAGTGAACAAATGCTGGTAAAGTGAAAGTGTTACAGGTGTTGTTCAGAGAATCCGCTCTAGTAGTCGCTTTATTACAGTTCATGCTGGTTCAGAATCCGGATTTGTTCCAGGTGCTGCTTTAGTTTTTCGCTCGGGACTAGCAACTGGAGACTATCATGGACTGATGAATAGAGATAATTTTGAAAAGTGTTTGCCCGAGAAACTTCTATCTAACATTCCTCCCAAATCAGTCGTGGTAATGGATAATGCGTCTTATCATTCTCACGTAGAAGATAAAGTGCCAACTAAATACTCTACAAAAGCTCATATGATATCAAGTAATATCAGACAACAAGCGTAGAGAAAAAAAGTATAAAATTGACGGTCTTTTACGTAACCTCGGTCATACACTTTTAAGGCTGCCTTCATACATGTGCGACCTCAACCCTATTGAATTTGCATGGGCAGGAGTAAAAAAATATATTCGAGAGCGCAACACCGGGGAAATTTCAATTAAAGATTTAAATAAAATAACATTAGAAGCAATTGACTCAATATCGGCTGAAAATTGGAAATCATATGTTAACATGTTCGTTCTACTGAAGATAAATACTGGGAAGTAGGTGGCAAAATTGAAATGGTTATTGACGATTTAGTTTTCACACTGGGATCTTCAAGTAGTGACCACGAAACCTCATCATTTTCAGAGGAAGACAACGATGTAGAAGGAATCGAACCATTAGAATCACAGCCGTCAACCTCAAAAATGGCTTAGTTTTTTTCATATATTTTGTAAAATTGTTCATAAAGTAGCTGTCAATAAACTGCTTCAAAATAATTAATTTTCTATTCAATACCGGGTGTCAAAAAATATCTAATATTGCAATTAATATTTGAAAAACTGCTGAACTCATATTTTTCCAAAATTAACACATCAATGTAGTTATAGTAGGGGACCAGCACTGATTCCAGTGAACAAGATTTATCAAAATTTTAACTTATGCAGTTCGACTTTGGGCTATTCGGGTATGCCAAAAGTGAACGTTTGTCTCCGTCTGTCATATTACTTTATACAGGGGCCGTCATTGTGAAGTACTATACCGGCGTTTCCTAATTGCGTGTTAATGTTAAAGGGGGGTGATTCTTGGACCTTTTTAAGAAAAAAGTTTAATATGAACTTAAAAGTCTTAACTTTGGAGATACAGTTTTTAAAAAACTTTTTTTTTAAATCCGAATTCTGATGCTATTATAGATAAATAACTGTGTGAAATTTGATACACGTCTTTTTAGCATAAGAGGGCATTTTTTATTAACAATCAATTTTTGAAATGTGGCGTGCATATGTAATTAACCTGGGTAAATCCGTATGCTCCTTAATGCATAGAAGATGTGTATCAAATTTCATGCAGTTATCTACAATAGCATCAGAATTGGGATGAAAAAAATGTTTTCTTTTTAAACTTTACCATTCTGTATCTCAAAAGTTAAGACTTTTAGGACATAAAAACATCCCCTTTAACATCAGCACGCAATTAGGAAACCCCCTTTATAGTACTTCACAATGACGGCCCCTGTATAAAGTAATATGACAAACGGAGACAGACGGCCACTTTTGGCATACCCGAGTAGCCCAAAGTCGAACTGCATAAAACAAAATTTTGATAAATCTCGTTCACTGGATCTGATGCTGGCTGCCCTTGTAAAATCTGGACTTGTAAATCGTGTATCACTATACTGGGTGGTCCAATAATAGTGGACGTAGGCAGTAGCCCGGGAACAGTTAATGACAGAACTCAAGAAAAAGTATATTTATAGGTAAATCGATCAAGAAAAATCAAAATTAAATCATTTTAAAATTCGAAAGTTCGCCGTTTTTGCTACACAAAAGAGATATAGAAATGCGGTACACGAAAGAAAACAGACAAATATAGATAAAGGTTCATTAAGCATAGTTATATTTTTTAATTATCTGAAGTGCGTATAGTCAAAAAGGAGTGCCATACTATTTAAAGAACGACGGGACACCACTGGTTTAAAGAGATTTCTTGGCCGACCTTCCTAAACCGATTGACTCCGCCCTGTTTTCTTTCGTGTCCCACATTTTAACAGATCCCGCATTCGTCTATTCAGCGAGTGAGATTTTCAGCGAAATACGAAATATGGCGTTTGACATGTTGTTACGATATCGGCCTAATTTCATTATTAATTCAAATGATGTAGTATTGGTAGGTATTCATTAATGAAAATTTTTTAATAACTTAATCTTATTAAACGAGTCAGTTTTGGTATTCTCCAGTGTTGTCAAGTAACAATGAATGATAAAAATCGTTAAAATTAATTTGAGGCAGTAATATATTCAAAATACATGACATCTATAGAAATCGTGTTTACCGAAAAAGGTTCTGCATGAGCTGCTTTTTATCCTTCTGCGACAGAGTTAGTCACTGCAGACAATTTTTGTATCATGTTTCAGTACTGTTCTGTAGAGACTAACTCCGAAATAAAAAAAAACTAGAAAATGATTTATGTTAGTTATATGCGTTTTTTTGTTTTTTTATAGTGTATTTTTATTGTTTACAAAACACTCTCCTAATCAAGAAATTACTCTGGAGATTATTGCAATGTGGGATGCATTTCTTATTCAATTAACAGAATTCAAACTATATTATAAACTGCATTTTAGACAACCATTAAATATATCGTCATAGTTTATAAATCTAAGATAACAACCAATAAATAAAGAATATTATTTCTTACGAAATTAAAAAAAAAATCGGAAATAACATTTTTTGAAAATATAATTTTACTATATAATACTAACTAACAAAATGTTTTAATATTTAAGTATTATCGGAAGACTTATACTCGGTTCATGTGAATGTTATTATATGCGAACCGACTTTAATGTTTTTCGCCTATTTTCGAGTAGGGTTTTCCAAGTACGTTCTATTAAACTGGCAAATATTTGCAAAATGAGATAGTGCACTGCTGAGATACGTATTTTAAATACTTTATTTGCGAGTGATATTTTTCATTTGAGAATTACGTTTTCTCAAACAGAAAGGCGTTTTCTTCGATTTATTTTACCAGCCCAAACGTAATTCCTTTTGTCTAATTTATATTGAACATTGTTTTTATATATCGGGACCAGCTTTTTAATTAATTCTTAATCTTATATCTACACATAGAAGAGATATTATTTGAATTGATAAATCTAACGTTAAGGAATATTTCCTCATAGCTAATTTGAGCCCCTGCTAACCTGCATTCCTGCACTGTTTTTCAAAAGAGACTTTTCACTTTACTGCCTTATTTATTCCCAGAGTGTTCAGGTTTGGCAGCTGTTTTGACACTGGAATGCATCTATATGTGAAACAAAATTTGCAAAACACTCACAACTAGGAAATACAGACGCATCAACTTTTCTACAAGGTGAGTACATCTTCGGAGATTTTACCTAACTAAATAGCGGCAAAGGAGGATCGAGGGGAGCGTCTTCGGTGGGAGGGAGGGTACTGAATGGAAATCGCTGGGTAAGAATTTTGTAAGCCAATGCCCACGAATTCTACAGTAATCCCCTAAAATGACGCAAGTAATGCCTATGAAATACCATAATATTAACATTATCTAGTTTATTGTACACTTACTTCATTATATCATTTCTTTTAACACCAACTTTTTAAAGGGGGCTTTACGTTGAGGTATGAGAAAATTAACCCCATATGACCATGAAAAGGTGAGACAGTGATACTTCTATCACTTTAAGGCTTAAGCATATTAAATTAAGGGTGCCTAACTCTATATAACTAGACGCTTATAGTCAAAATATGGAAAATGCTGAGAATATAGTAATAATATAATCAATCCACAGACATAGGATAAGGAAACAATAAAATATCATCCACTAAAGATGAGATCATTAAATAATGGAGATTAGATAGGTTCTATATAATTGAATTAGCTAAAAATCCAGAATTCTAAAACATATGGTTTAATAGTTATTGCTTAACAAATCGAAATACCCTGTGAGAACCACAAAGATATTTGCGAGAGTGTTTACCATCTATGTGTGTTCTATTTCAAAAAATTCTGTCTGGCAATGAGAAGAACGTGAATAGTTATTAGATTCATTAAAACCTGGCTACCATGGACATTTCCACTTCAATACCGAGACGGAGACTGGACTAGTTTCGGTCTCGCGATCTTGGACATTGTTTTCATGTATCGGGACCAGCTTCTTCTTTAATTCCAGACGTCTTTATCTCTATATATAGATTTTTTTATTAATAAGTCAAATATTAAGGAAATTTAACTCACTTGAAAAACGTCCGGTTATGGGTTATATGTACCTTTCTATGTTTTATTATGCATTTATTTTCCATGTCTGTTACCTAGACCTGGGTCCCGAGTAGCATGAGTTACATCACTGCTTTACTACTTACTACTTTATTTATTCACATAATATGGCAGATGTATATGTACTGGAATATTGGTGTGTCTGCAACGTTTTACAGTGTCTAGGTTTATTTACAATTTTGTATAAAAAATTGCCAATATCTAAGATATGAAGATGATATCGACGACATCGTTTTAATATCGACAGATCTGCAGGAACTGGAGATGATGTTAAACCAAGTAAATACTAAATTAGAACTGGTAGAACCGAAAATGAACGAAACAAAACAATAGTAAACAAAAAGTTTACCGAAGAAGGTGAAGTGAGGAAAGAGTGGATGAATATGTATAATGAAGCTCAAAGCTCCTACGAAATAGATATATAACATTAAGGTACAAAAAGAAAGTATTTGACACCATGCTACATGTATAAAAAAATTGGTAACTTTCCTTTACCCAGAACTTCCCAAACTACCAAAAAGAGAACCATTTTTTTTAAACAAAACTTTATTTCTCAAAATTCTTTTACAAATTACATATAGTATATATAGACTCTCTAAACAGTGTCTCTGGCCACGAGAATAAATAAATGCAATCACAGTGTACAGGGTGTCCGGTTATATTTTGACACCCACCTACAGGCTATATTATGAGTTATATCATAAAATTGTAAATACAAAAGTTGTAGGGCTATCCTGAACCCGAGGATTTGTTCCTAGAAAAACCAAATAAACATCAGAAATTAATGAAATGAGGATCAACTTTGTTATTTACCATTTTTTGATATAACTCATAATAATGCTAGTAGGTGGGTGTCAAAACGTATCCAGACACCCTATACAATTATTACAGTACATATATATATATATATATATATATATATATATATATATATATATATATATAAACATAATATATAAAATAATATATAATATAAGTTAATTACATTTTTGTGGCTTATTTATAATTTTAAACATTAATTTACATAGTTCCAAATTCAAGAATTTGTTTAACCTGACAACCCCCAACTTCCTGCATAAGGTACCTGTGTCCTTCATACTATTATAATTAAAAAGCACTTTAAGTGCCTTATTTGGAAAAACTTGAACTCTATTAAAGTTTAGAAAGGAAGCTTTCAAGGCTTTGGTCAATTAGAAAATCATAGTTCTTGAAATTAGACCGTCTCAGATTAGAATCGCTATCCAACGTTCCGCCTTCGATTGCACCAGGCACCTTCAGGGATACTCAACAAGATCTGAACACTGTGTTAAGAGCAGTTTCCATGTGTGGTGGTCATGATTAAGGTGGTCAAGAAATGATGGAGGGCTTTGAGAATATCTCTTTAACATCCGCTCCATTAAAAGCAAAGCACTGGTTCAGGAATGTAGATAATACTTTTGTTATTTGGACTCATAGACAGGAAAATCTCTTCATATTTCTGGACCATCTTAATCAACATCACAATATTAAATTGAAAATGGAAATTAAATGTAATGAAACGATTCCCTTTCTAAATGTATTTGTTCGGAAGAACATGTATTTCGATGTATACAAATACTTAAAACTTACTTAAATGCAAATTCCCATCACCATCCACCACAGAAGAAATCGATTATTAACTCACTAGTTTTTAGAACTATTTCGATTTCTGATCAAGATTTTCTAACATCGAAAATAGCGAAACTCTGAAACTGAAAGGGAATGGCTATTGCCCTGAATATATTACGCGTCCAGTTAAAATATATAGCAATCCAACTACGCGAATAGAGAATTATAAGGAGTCACCGTTAGGTAAAGTTGTTCTTCCCTACATATATGGCACTACAGACAAAATATGATTGTAACTTCGGCGGTCCAATATAATGTACGTACAATCTTCCATACACATAAGAAGATTGGACAGTGCTTGCGATCCCCGAAACAGGAGTATATAAAATTCTATGCTTCTGTAGAGAAGTGTATGTGGGAGAAACAGGACGGTCAATATCAACAAGAAAGAAAATGTCCAATCTGCTGTAGCTGAACATTAGCATACCACTGGCTATATTATAAATATAAAAGAAACAGATGCCCTAGCGGCGCTTCCAGGATTTTATAAACGAAAGGTTAGAGAATCTCTTGAAATTGTAAAAAACATACACGAAACTTCAATAGAGATACGGATTGCGGTATACATTAGACATGGAAACCGATCTTAAACTAGGGTCACGGGTCGGTGAGAATAAGTCGGATATAAAAGCCCACCTGAATCTCTCCGATCTCATTCAGTTTTCAGATCTCATGGAGTAGAGATGCCTGGAGATGCCTCGTGCAATTGACACCGTCTAATCCAAAGAACCATGATTTATATTAAAGTTTGTCGTATCACACATTGTCGACACAGGCAGCAGGTATTTCAAATGTGACAAATAGAAGGTATTATATACATTTATTTTCCTTTTTTTACTAAATATACCTACATCTGAACACTGCTGATATCACCAATTTAACTTGTCCTTGATGGCCAGACAGTATTTAACATGATTAATTTTTTCTAGAGTTAATTTATTTATTTTAATGTCCAAATAATGTTTAAACACCATATATTTGCTTTTTTATTTTTAATTTATTGGAGTATCACCAATCTATGTACAATCCAAGGTCAGCGTTGTCTTTCAGGTTCAGTGTTTGCTCATTCACTCTTGTAGAAAGCAGTACAGTATCGTCGGCAAATGTAAAGTAATGTGCCTTAGAGTTTGAACACCTTAGGTTACGCACATAGAGGGAGTAAACAGCGATGCAAGTACAGACCCCTGTGGCACCCCATTTGCATTAGATATAATTTCACTAGCTAGATTATTACGTTTAATATGCTGGTTTGAAGGTCAAATAAAATACAAGGTAATCTGTTAAAAATATAAACTGTTTTTTGCACGCTTATATACCCTAAAACATTCTTAGAAAAACAATGCTTTTGTTATGATTTATGGTTTTTCTAGTATAATTAATAGTAAGGTTTTAAAGTTTTATTACCTTATTTAAAAGAAACGTTAATAGAAACGCAAAGAAAGTGTTAAATATTTTTTCACCCTTATACAGTATTTATACAAAATATACATTCAAGTTTTCATTTTGCGACATTGAATGTACAATTTTCAAAAACTGTCTTTAAAACTGGGGTAAACCTAACGTAACTAAGTTAATTTTTTTTAAATTATACTAATATCCCCTTATAAGCCTTGGTTGCACTCTTACGAGGGAAGTAAAAACATCAACAACAACATCTTCGACCATCTTGTATATTATTTTTGAAATCAGCATGAATCTAACTTTAATGTTTTTCATTTGAAGTAAAAATAATTAGATTTTATTTGAAACAATTTGTTACGTTTCAGTTCCAAATTTTTGAATGTTGATAAATATGCTAATTCATGATGAACTTCCATAACACCGAAATTACCAACCCCCAAAAAATTTTTAGAAAACTAAACTGTATGATGTAGATCATATAAAAGAATTATAATTATTCGCCGCAACAGTTTTTCAATGTATTATGTGCGTGGTTCTTTGTTTTTGTCTTTTAAGTTTCCCCCTCTAAATAAATATTAGACGAAAAATTTAAAATATTTTTGTAGAAATTTGGAAGTCATGAATATTGGAGAAAACAATCAAGATTTCCTTATACACCCAGGAATTTATTACTTCCCTCGTAAAAGGTAAGTGTTGTAATCGTGAAAAAATCATCCTCCGAGCTTTTTACAGATCTTCGCGTTGGAGGGTCCCTAGATGCCGAAAAACATGTTTTCTTAATTCCGTCGGTCTGTCTGTGTGTCTGTTCGCGACATAGCTAAAAAACTACTTTCCCGATTGACTTTAAATTTTGGCCAAAAATTAAGGATCATATGGGGATGACCTGGCAACATTTTGGTAAAAATCCAATATGGCGGAACAAAATGGCGGCCTAGTGAAATGTTAAAAAAATTATTACTAAAAAACTAATTTTCCGATTTACTTCACATTTTGCACAAAAATTAAGTATTATACATAGAAATCGACTGATAAAATTTTGGTACGAATCCAAGATGCCGAAACAAAATGGCGGCCTAATGAAATATTTAAAAAATCACCCTGAAAAACTACTTTTTAGATATGAAATGAATTGGTAAAGTTTTCTTACGAATTCAAGATGGCGGAACAAAATGGCAGCTAAATGAAATGTTGGTGGTCGTGAAAAAACATCACCCCCGAGATTTGTGCAGATATTCACGTTTTAGGGTCCGTAGATACTGAAAAACATGTTTTCTCTATTCTTTAGGTAAGTGCTTACCTTATATTGTGCTCAAAATTAAGTGTTAAATAGAAATGAACTGATAACATTTTGGTAAGAATCTAAACCTAATTTTTGAAAAAAATCAGTCTGCAAGAAGCAGTTATTAGGTTGATTTCCAAGTTTTTGCAAGCATTACGTGCAATATAGAGAAAAATTAGTAAAGAAGTTAACAAAATGGGGGCCAAATATAAAGTTATAAAAATAAACGTAAAAAATATCTTCTTAGTCAATAGATTTCAAATTTTGCGCCAAAATTAAATGTTAAAAATTGATACAAATTCAACATAACGGAAAAAAGTGGCGACCCTAAAAAAGCTAAATATTCAATTGATTTTAAATTACGGTTAAAAGTCAAGTGTGACATAGGTAGAAACTGTTGAGTACGAATCCAATATGGTGGATCAAAATGGCGCCCAATAAAAATGCTTGAAAAAAAAAGTGTTAATAAATGACTATGTGTGGAACGAAATTGGGCCACACTATTGCTAATAAATTCATAACGAGGGAAGTTCCGGATAAAAAAGATTTACCAGTTTTTTAAATGTCATTCGGAATTTAGCCCCGCATCTTGTCATCGAAATGTTTGTGGATGCGGACCCCTGTTTTTACGCCATTTTATCTCATTTTTATCCTATGAATTAACTTTAAATTTACACACTGTATATACAAACGATACAACATATTGTCAACAATCAAATAGACAGGCGTATAAGTTCGTTTTCAACCAGACAATTAGCCATAAAATATGCGATAAGTGATTAAAATGCCCCTGTTTTAAACGGGACTTTATTCTCTTTACGTTTACGTTTTTGGTATCATGATCCCAACTTGGAATGTATATAAATATTTAATAATTCTACAAAACTTAAGTAATATTATGGATTCTATCGCAGAGTGTTATAATTTATAACTATTTACGTAAATATATATTTTTTTCTATTGACTTTAAGATGTATAAACTTTAAATCAAAATCCCAGAAAATCCATTTGCTTCTTATCTAAATTATATCTACTTTGTTTTATTGATATTTTTATGTGCCTACTGTAACTTTAAAACATTCGAATTTCCCACCACTGTACTTTGTTGCTTATTTTTCTTCGTTTTTTAAAATTTTTCTTAAATGAAGATGAAATTAACCACTTAAACTTATTTTTGAACCACCTACAAAATTATTATTTTTATTTATAAATACTTTCTTTACCTTGACACTGTTTTTCGCAAACAACTTCTTCATAGTTATGGCTGGAGGTATCACAAACAATGGAACAATCTTGACAAGCGTTATCATAACTTGAGCAATATTCAGAAATCTTGCACATTTTTTGGCCGCATTTTGCACCATTTATGGTAATGCCCCCGTAAGTGCTGGCCACATTTCCGCAAAATACAACACTAAACACAGATAACAAGTAAGTTTTTTCCATATTATACCGAAATTGTTAATTTACATTTTATTCACCTAGACGGTTCACTATACAACAGGTGTGGCGGAATTTGGTAGGTACGTCTGTGGTTACGACGTAACATTACAATTCTACCTGAGTGACTCACGTCCTTGCCGCTGAACTCTTATGCAGATAACAATAAAACCCACTTTCGCCTGAAACAACACAGGTATGTGCTGACGATGGTAGGAGACTTACACAACCTGTCTACTGTAATGAGTATAATATAGTAAACATCAAATATTTGACAATCAGTTTTATTACATTTTAATAGTGGTTGGTTAATTGCTTACAAAATTCATTTTTCTCGGTGTCAGTCTTCGAATTTTGTTGCATAGGTATTTTATATAGGTAATTTGTCAATAAGTGATATAACATTACCTAACCTATTAACAAAGATATCAATTAAAAATAAAGAAAATTAGAATTAGGGAGCTACAGCTCTTTAAGAATTGGAACTATCATGAAAATGAAATTTCTGGTAAATTATTAAACAAATAAAATTAATATGCAATTGACATGTAAAAAAGGTATTATTTTTTTCCTACGACCACTTATGAAACTGACAAAAAAGCCCTGTTAACTTGTCAAAAAGTGCATTATATAACATGCCTGTTAAAAAAATCGATAAATTTCCTTTACCCGGAAGTTCCTTCGTTATGAATCTTTCCTTTTATTAGGATCATTGAAGTGTTACCCAATTTAGTTCGGCACGTAGTTATTTAGTAACAGATATCTACTCTCTTTTCAAAAATTTTTATTGGGTGCCATTTTGTTCCAACATATTGGATACCTACCAATATTTTACGTGTTTCTACCTATGCCATACTTGATTTTTGGACATAATTGAAAATAAATTGAATAAGTAATTTTTACACTGATACATACCGCCATTTTTCCCTATCATGTTGAAGTCGTATCGGTTTATCCCTATATCACATTTAATTTCTCGGCAAAATTTAAAGTCATTTGAATAAGAAGATAGATTTTTTCACGTTGATTTTTAAAACATTTTTTTCATTCATTCATATTCAATTCATACCACAACTTTACCAGTTTATCGGAAGAATTGGTACAACATATTTTTTGCCAAGAGGGTTCCTAAATATTGCATTTCCAAATAGGTGGATAGGACGGCGAGGATTTATAGAGCCGCCCCGATCCCCGGTTATGACACCCTTAGATTTTTTCTTATGGGGTGATTTAAAAAGAACGGTCTATGTAACCAAACCTGAAAATCTAGAAGATTTGAAGACAAGAATTAGAGCAGAGATGCGTTTAATCGCGCCAAAAGTTTTGGAACGGGTAAGGGAAGAATTCTACCATCATTTGGGTCTATACTAACAAGTTAATGGGGCACCATTTCAACAATTTTTACAACACATTTACAACAATTTTTTTAATACTAATAATGTTATTATTATTAAATTATATTATATATAATATTATATTTGTTATTATATTGGTTTTTGATAAATTTCTGACACATGGTTTGACAGATGTCAAAAAAAATATTAATGGCAAATTCCTTTTTCAATAAGCTTTCAAAAAAGTTGCCACAAAAGGTGTCTTCCAATTTGAGAAAAAAAAGTTGCTTAGGGCTGCTCCTTCCTTTGGGGCCCCAGATTTTGTTTACATGACAAAAACGAAGCACATAAAAAATCTTTGGGTATCTATTTCAGGATTTTAGAGAAATCTTATCCCCGGATCCGCTTGGCAGCGTTCCATTTAAAATCCTCACCCTGTATATTAAAATATTAGTTTAATAAGCACGAGCCCTTGGTAGGTTAGGTTAGCCTGCGGCTGGTTTTCTAAAGGGCAAGTGAGATTAAATTTCTTATGAAACCAGTATTTTATACTATTTTTTCTTTGTGTGCACCATACTTTAAAAATGCAATATTAAAAAAATATTTATATACTATTGAACATTTTCAAGTTGGTAACAATGCAGTTTTGTATTTTAATTTTGAGACGTGACCGGTATCAAATTTGAAGAGGCCAGAACTTGGCATAGCCAACTTTGTAAAATAACGCAGTTTCGAAAAGACGGCCTTAACGATACTACTTTGTATATCGAAAAGTCTTCTTTATGTTTGCAAAATTGCAATTGCAGTATTTGAATATATAACTTTCGAAAATCCACTAAAATTTTGATTATGCTGTACTATCTAGGAGTTTAGTTTCCTTGATTTTTTTTAAACAAAATCTTTGTTATAAAATATATAGTTTTACAATATTTCTTGCTCGTTCTTTAAACACTGCTTGTATAGCTTTGGTCTCGAGAGTAAAAATTAAACAATATTACTACTAACAGTGCAGCATAAGATACCAAAATAATTGAAATACAAAATTTCAAAAGCTGTCTTAAACTTAAACATTAACCTAGTTCTATGCATGCCTTCTACTCTCTGACAAATCTGGTATGCATTGTTATATTTTTATAAGGTCGGTCAGACAATTTGTTGTACATTTTAAAAGCATTCACAATAGGGTTATTAAGGCATAGAACTAATATAGATTAGTTCTTGTTTCTATTTGATATATTCTATTTTGAGACCTTGCTTGATTATCATGTATCTCATTAAAAAATATAACATTTGTTTCACATTTCTGTTTCTTCTTTATAATTTTAAACATTAACTTACATTGCTCTAGTTCTATCTTATAAGGTGCGGATTTCTGTGAATCTGTCATAATTAAAGAGAATTTCAAAACTTTATTTTGTAAAATTTGAACTGCCTTAAAAATCATTTTACAATCCCCATACCAGAAGTAGCCAAAAAGCTTCGAAAATGCCAAATGTGATTTTGGCGAAACGTCAGCAAAACTGTTCTTTTCAGAAAGACAGTAGTGAACCAGAATGAAACACACACACACACACATATATATATATATATATATATATATATATATATATATATATATATATATATATATATATATATATATATATATATATATATATATATATATATATATATATATATATATATATATATATATATATATATCGACATATTTGCAAACATTTTCATCTATGCAAATTAAATGTAGGCGAAATAATGAAAATCGCTTTTTGCGTTTTTCGCCAATACACTCCGAGATGATTCGTTTAAATTTAGTACATGTATTATTTTTTACAATTATTGTTAACATTATTTCTCAGTGGAGATATTTTTATTAAAATATAAATAAAGTGCTGATTACAGAATGGGATATATTCCAGTTAATATTACGTTTAAGACATTCAGGAATTGGTATATTATGTCACCTTCCTAAGAAAAAAGTGTAAAAATATAGAACATCTTAATGCGACTCATTTATTTTTTGTTGTAACTTTAAAACTGAGCAGACCTTTCATTTGTATTTCAAAATGTACATGCATTTTCATAAAGAGAAGTTCATTCACGATAAAAGGACCCTTATTAGAAAAAGAGTAGGCCCAACTCTTTGGAAAAATCCATCCTTGCTTTGGGCTCCATTAAACATTATCGCCCGGCCCGCTAAAATCAGTGCCCCCCCCGCATTGCTGACGCTAGTTGGGGTGTATCTACGCCAGCGTGTTTTGTATCACACCCCATGCTTTAAAAATGGCATGTTATATCACTAGCACCGGGTATTCCAAGAATTTTACATATCCTTTTTCTTATTTTTTTTCATTATACAAATACTGGCAGTTATGCCTCGAACCAATAGCTACTAAACAACATTGTTTAGTAGGTATTGCAGAACAGACAGCCAGGCAGACCCCGACCGTCACCGTTGGAATGGAAAAAACATGTTTGTTGGCATCTACGGACCCTAAAACGTGAAGATACGTAAAACACTTGGGAGGGTAATTTTGTCATGATCAGAGTTCTTCCCTTTTACAAGGCAAATAAAAATCTTTAATGCGAATTGAAATAGTATATATTAAAATACGAGTTTAATAAGCACGAGCCCTTGGTTAGAAATCGATTCGCAGGTTAATTTTCTAAAGGGCGAGCGAGATTAAATTTCTTATGAAACAAGTATTTTATACTATTTTTTCTATTTTTTGTACTATACCCTAAAAAAGTATTATTTAAAAGAATATATTTATATACTGTTGAACATTTTCAAGTTGGTAACAATTCAATTTTGTATTTTAATTTTGAGACGTGACCGGTGTCTAATTTGAGGCGGTATTGACTTCTTTATGATTGCAAAATACAAAAAATATTTTTCAACACAATATTTGAGTGGTGGTGAGTCAAGAGAATTTGAAAAATCATAGCCTACGATTAACTTATTCTCAAAGCAGTTATTCAGTTTTTCAATAGTTGTGTTGAAACAATTTTCAAAACCGTCATGACAAAGTTTTCCAAATTACTAAACATTTTAAATTTCTTACCATAATGCGTGGAACACAATATAAATTACATCAAACGTTATTTTTCTTTACGTGTTTGTCGGTGTTTTGCCAGGTACTTTTACGAAATGTAGGTTATAGACGGTTATATTTAGATCCAAGGTCAAAATTACCACCCATTTTTGTGGACAATGTGTATATCCTTTTTAGGTTTCGCTTTTGTTGGTTAGTTTTCTTGTTACGTTAAGCGGTCAGTTCCCAATAAGATTGGCAATGTATAGATCTGCGACCAATATCTTAACGTCCCGAAAATATTTACTTTCGAAAATTCACTAAAATTTTGATAATCCAGTTTGTTCGATCAGAATTCTTACTATCGAAGATTTTTTTCTCTTTGTGTAACCAAAATAATCTAGAGCTAGGCACGGAAAAACAATTTCTAGCGATTTTGAAATATTTTCTTCGTTTCCGACATACTGGTTTTTTTTCGAAAAATTGATTTGCTGAACAACACCCACTTGTGGTTATCAAAATCTCTCAGATTATGAACAAGGTTGGCACCCTTAGATTTTCCAACATGAATATGTATACAGGGTTCACCAAGAACTAAGAGGTGGACGTTAAATAGTGATTTGTTGGGTTTGATTTTTTGATCATTCTTGAATTCGATGTTGCTTCTAATGCCAATTTTAGTAATAAAAAACATTTTTACCGAAATAGCTTTTTACATTTGAAATTTGCTAACAACGCCCCCTTGTGGTTATCAAAATCTCTAAGATTATGAACAAGGTTGGCACCCTTAAATTTTCCAACATGAATATGTATACAGGGTTCACCAAAAACTAAGAGGTGGACGTTAAATAGTGATTTGTTGGGTTTGATTTTTTGATCATTCTTGAATTCGATGTTGCTTCTAATGCCAATTTTAGTAATAAAAAACATTTTTACCGAAATAGCTTTTTACATTTGAAATTTGCTTTAGTTCTTTCAGATTAAAAAATGAAAATTCGCCTTTTATCATTCTTTTTTTCCCAATAAAATACAGTTTCACATATTATTTTTTGTTTATACAGACTTGCTTAAACTGTTTACCCATAATTGGAATTACTATCGGACGTTTTGCCTTCTTGCACGAGGCATCTTCAGCGATCTGTACTCCACGCGAACCGTGACCCTTTGTTAAGATCGGTTTCCACGTGTGATGTAGATCGTAACCCGTATCTCTATTTTAAAATCCTGGAACCGATGTGTGTTCAAAAGCAGGAAAATGGTACATTAGGACATTCTGTGTATAGAAAACCGACGCATACAAATAGATACCTAAATGCAGATTCCCATCACCATCAAGCATAAAAGAAATCGCTTGTTAACTCACTAGTATTCAGAGCTATTTCGTTTTCTCATCAAGATTCGGAAACATCGAAACTGACCGGGAGCTCTCAGGGGGAATGGCTGTTGCACTGAAGATATTACGCGTTCATTTAAAAAATATAGTAATCTAACTCCGCAAAAGTGTTAGGTAGTGTTGTTCTTTCCTACATACATAGCACTACAGAAAAAAAAGGACGGTTCAATACACATAAGAAGATTGGACGATGCTTGCGATCTCCGAAAGATATTGTACCTTTCCAAACAGAAAAAGTATATAAAATTCCTTGCTCCTGTGGAGAAGTGTATGTGGGAGAAACAGAACGCTCAAAATCAACTAGACTTAAGGAGCATGAACGATGTATTAAAACGAAACAAATTGTTCAATCTGATGTAGCTGAACACCAGCATAACACTGCCTATATTATAAATGTAAAGGAAACTAAGGTTCTAGCATCGGTTCCAGGATTTTTTTAGCGAAAAATTAGGGAATCTATTGAAATATTTAAACATACAAAAAATTTCAATAGAGATACGGGTTACGGTCTACATCACACGTGGAAACCGATCTTAACAAAGGGTTACGGTTACGGGAGCACAAGTCGGGTATAAAAGCCCGTCTGAATCTCTTCGAGCTCATTCATTGTTCAGAGCTCGTGGAGTAAAGATCCCTGAAGATTCCTTACGCAAGAAGGCGAAACGTCGGATAGTAATTCCAATTTGACGCGGTCTAATCCCAAAAACCATGGTTATTAACTGAGAATATGTCCCAATAATACAATGGGTAACAAAGGTCTGGAATACTACCTAACTTGCGGTGCAGAAATTCAACATTGTTAAAGTTTAGAATCGGTAGAGTTTTTGCTGCACCCTGTATACAATACCCATGGTGGAATACTTAAGGGTGCCAACTCTGTTCATAATCTGATAGACCATACTGAATCTGATTGCCAGAAGTGGGATTTGTTCAGCAGAACATTTTTAAAAAAATTCAAAACCGCTGGAAATTGTTTTTTTTCTACCTAGCTTTAGATTATTTTGGTTGCACAAGGAGAATCTTCCACAGTAGGAGTTCTGGTCGAATAAACTTTTCAAAAAATGACAGGGTCTTATATAACACCCTGTATAAGACGGTTGCGATGGAGTCCTGAGGCTGTCCTTATCGGGCTGCATTCTAGTCCGGCCGAAAACTGTAAGTCAAAATCGTCATCCGTATTGAAAATATTTCATTTTGAATTTCCAGTAAAAATTTCCTTGGTGCACTTCCAGTGCAAGTTCCAGCAGTGTAGTTTTACAATATTTCTTGTTGGTTCTCTAAACAGTGTTTGTATAGCTCTGACCTCGAGAATAAAAATGAAATAATATTACTACCAACAGTGCAGCATAAGATACCAAAATAATTCAACTACAAAATTTCAAAAGCTGGCTTAAACTTAAACATTAACCTATTTCCATGTATGCCTTCAACTCTCTTACAAATCTGTTATGCATTGTCATATTTTTACATGGTTAGGCAATTTGTTGTACATTCTAAAAGCATTCACAATAGGGTTATTAAGGCATAGAACTAATATAGATTTGTTCTTGTTGCTATTGAATATATTCTATCTTGAGACCTTATTTCATTATCATGTATCTCATTAGAAAATATAACAGTTGTTTCACATTTCTGTTTGTTCTTTATAATTTTAAACATTAACTTACATTGCTCTAGTTCTATCTTATCAGGTGCGGATTTCTATGAATCTGTCATAATTAAAGAGAATTTCAGAAACTTTATTTTGTAGAATTTGAACTGCCTTAAAAATAATTTTACAATTCCAATATATATATATATATATATATATATATATATATATATATATATAAATATCCTTAAAAAATCCTCTAACCTATATGTCTGTCCAAAATAAAACATTACACCACAACTCCAAAGCGTCTATATTGTGCCCTTTCAAAGATTAAATTAAACTTCCTTCTCAATTTTTCTACAAGAGGACGAAGGTGTTTCTTCTATATATCCCAAAACATCTATCTCTTTTCTTTCGCAGTTCTCTTTGTTGTAAGCAAAAACTTATAATGATAATATAGATTTTCATAGCCATAATAGCTTACTTACCTTTGGAAATATAATTTCGATGCTTCTTCAGAATTTTAATTACTCTGTATAAAACATACCAGCATATCATATTTTTCATAATTTTCATGGCAGTTATGCTAAGAAATTGATAAATATCAATTAAATAAAACTACCAAAACAATGTTTATAAACTGCTTTAAGGCTGGGTTATAGATTGAAAAAGTTGTTAATTAGAGTACAAATACTCAAAACTCCTACCAGTATTTTCTTAAAATTAAAGACAATGACCCCAAGCAGTTTTTTAAATGAACGAGGATGTTATGTGTATATATTAATGTCAAATTTATTAGGAAGGACGAACGTTTTGAAAGGCTCTCTAAAATTCAGTAATTTCATTGGTTGCATCTTAACGCAAACGTCGATTTACGCTAGCCGCTTCCGTCAGAGTTAAACATCGCCATCTTTTCGACGGCTAGCGGAAACTCTAAATACTAAATATAACCAAAAACCGATGAGATAAATATTTGACATTTATTTTTGTTTGTTTTCATAAACAATAGGCATAGCCTACTATTAACTTATGCATTTAATTTCAGAAAATTGTCATTTATTTGCGTGTTTCTGAGAAAAAGTGCATAATATTATATATTTTTGAAAAGGTAAAAAAGGCAAATTTTATAGTCTATAAATATATATGGTGTTCCATTTAAAAAAAATTAAGTAGTGTCCGATAACTTTTTGACCTGACCCTGTATACTAATTCCGAAGGCGGAATTGAATTCTGCGGGAAATGTCATATAAGGAACAGTTTTCACGATTTCGATAAGTTATCTGATAGTTGAGATACCAGGGGTGCCTGAAAATGCAACATTTTCAATTTAGCTCTGTATCTTAAAAACTAAAAGGGCTATGAAAATTTTGTTAACGGCATCTTTAGTTTTACGAAAAAGAAGCACACTGTCGCGAAAACTTTCTATCTATAAAAATAACGGAGATACCCCGCAAAAGTACCCAAAATGGGACACCCTGTATAATAGATTTCTTACCATAGGTAAGATTTTTACGTAAAGTGGTCTGTTTCCAATAAGATTTGCAACAGATCTATATGTTCGAAAATCATCTTATTATCTCTGCTCGTTAAGGACATATTCTCTAAGAATTTAGATTATCTCTTGCATCTGTCTAGGAGTTTATATGATTTTCAAATACCTCCTAATCCCAAATTACGACGCAGTGAAAGTCTCCAGGCATAACTTTATATCAATGGTCGCAGCGCGCCAGACCTGTTCCCAAAAGTAAGGACGTTGATTTAATCCGCTGAGTGCATGCATAATTGTTTCATAGAAAAAACGGTTTCTTGTTAATTTTGTTAAACTGAATTTTCATTTTCTTAATATTTTATTTGATTTGATACCATTTTTTTCGCTTGTGGATGCAAAAAACCCGAAAATTGTTTTCTATTAGTCATTTTGTCACTGACTTGTCAATCTGACTTTGAAGTGACATCGCTCAAAGATTTTTGCAACTGCTGGTATTTATATGTTTATCCTCTTTTTTCATATCAAAATATCATAGGTCTATTTGATTCGTCTTCGGGATTTTATGCGGAGGATATGATTACACGTAATAAAAGAAAAACATTTGATAAACGTTGATAAATCGTATGACCCGCACGATAACACTGCTTTTGACTATACCTATTATAAGGGATAACAATAAAAAATTTCGATGTGTTAAAAACAAACCTAATCCCCTTCTTCTGTTTGTTACGATAATAGGTAGTAACTTAAATAACTGGGCAATAGGCTACTTGATCCAGCTAATTCGTTAATAATATCCTCAATATAAATTTTGCTAAGGATCTCTCTTTCTATGGTCATAATTATGAACGATTTCAAGTATTCTTCACTTAAAAAATCTCGAAGTCTGTGTTTGATATATTTTAAAATTGAAAAACTACGATCGCAAGATACTGTTTATAGTAAGTAATGTTTATTTTATAATTTTTTAAATTTACCTGATAACTACAGATCATTGATCCTTAACAGAAATATCAATTTCCACAGAAAACATTCCACTTTCTAGGATCTGCTTGCAAATTATTTTCTTGATAGAGGCAGTTATGATGTCGATAATTACATTTAAAGTAGATTTTGATATGAATGTTACGATATCTCCTACCCTCTTCGTAAGACCTCTATCTTTATAATGTTGGCTACGCTCAGTCACATTATCCAAATGATTTTTAAGAATATTGAAATATATCTTGAAAGTAACAAAATTATTTCCAAAAAGGTGTCATGGTCTTTACCATCATTAACATTTTTTAATGTATAGGCAGCTTCATGCACCTTGTCTCTAAAATAATTAAATTGTAATCATTGTTGGAATTGTCTTATATCTAAATGTAAAAGTGCTTTAAAGGATATCAAAGATATCCTTTTTAGACACTCTATAAAAACTAAAAATTCATAATAGAAAGATACAACGAGGCAGCTGTTGGCTAATGTTGTATCACTTTCTGTTATTTTAACTGTACCATTATAACAAAAAGTGACATATAATACACATCTTGTCTGTCAAATTTTCTTATAACGCTACCGTTACCGGTAAAATAGAGGAAAGTGGTACAAAATAGGCCTAATTATCAATATCAACATTTAACATATCTCCCTGTTATGCTCCACCTATTCGAAACCGAACCTTCAAAATGTAATTCATAGGTCAGCAAAATAAAAACCTGTTAAATTACAAACCTGAGAAAACCATATTCAACTACAACTTACCGATATGACAAATCTCTTTTTCCAATCAACTTTTTAATGCTGTTTTTCTAAAACTTCTGAAGCATAAAATATTCTTTCAACAGTTTTATGAGACATGAATCTAAAATACGATTCCAACACCGAGAATGCTGCATTGAAGATTCATGCTCTTGAATTCGTTGATAAACAGGTCTCCAGTCCGCATCACATCTACAAAAGCATTTTTTTCGTTTGTCCCGGAGAAAGCTATACAAACGGAACAAAACAAGGCTTTCTTATATTCATTGTAGGAGATCCATTTCCTTTGGCATTGTGCTGAGCATGTTCCGGATTGTCTATTAAACACTTTATTGATATCAAGGGATGTGCTACCTTGATTTTCTGAAACTTGTGTATGGTATACAAAAAACATTTTTAGTTCATTATTCATTGGCTTTTTAAATCGCTCAGATTGAGAAACAAATAAATTTCTAGATGTTCTGGCCAGGATCTGTGTCCTCTTATCTTTTTCCTTTGTATATTCTAATAATTGATAGCTTTTCGCAGACCGCATACACTTTCACTTTGTGACAATAATTCTAGACGTCCGTTGCATGCATGCAAACAAAAATCAAAAATAGACAAACGGTGATTCCCAGAAATACGCGAGCGCGACCTAAGCAGCTGAGCACATTATCGATACCCATTCGGCTTCGTCTATGCTAGAGAAAAAATGCGTAATAAATATCGATTTAATATAATTGATTGAAATAAGTGATCGAATGAATTGTTTACGATATAGTGTATTTCGTGATTAACAATACGTAGTAAAATGACTTATTTTATATAAATCAGACAGACTGGGCATTTGGCAGGTTGCCCGGTGGTCCCATCCGCCCCTGTATACAGACCAAAATTCTTATGACAATGATAAGAGAAAACCAACTGTACATTTTTTATGGTCTAAAAAGTTTTAATAGAGTGGTATTTCCTATATCTGTTTGTGAATTTTAAAGGTTAACATTTGGATCTTTATGATGTTTATACATTTCTATTGTCTCTAACCAATCCAATTTGCGACTTTTTTGCACCTAATGTAATATATGTAACTTATTTATGTCAGGGAATTCATGTAACTTTTCTAAGAAATGGTTGGCAAAATAAGAGTTCTGTTTTTTTAACCTATATGAGGCGTTATGCTTTATGAATCTAACATCGAAATTTCTCCGTGTTCGCTCTATATAGCAGCTATTGGATTCGTCGTATTTTACCCTATAAACTCCAGACTTTGTATATTTATTTATTTTTGTTTTGACGTTAAAAATCAAATTAGAGAGTTTTTGTGACGATCGAAAAGTAACTTTAGTATTTTTATTTTCTTTTAAAATATTTGCAATCTTGTTAGATATTGGTCCAAAATATGTAATTATTGTATATTTTATATGTGAACCTTTAACCCTAGTATATATTTGTTGGATAGTTAGAAGTTTAAGTTTTTAAGTTAGATAATATATAGCCATTATTTGTTGCTATAGATCTAATGAGGTCAAGTTCTCTTTCTAGGCAATGTTTGTCTAATGGCACAGATGAATCATAGACCTATATGCTGAAAGTTTATGCTCTACGGGATGAAGAGAGTCCTTTGGTATAGTTATATCTGTATGAGTTTTCTGTAGATATTAAATTATAATTTATTAAGTGATTTCTTTAATGTGATGTCTAGAAAATTTATGGTTTTCTTCTATTTCGAGTGTTTAATGTTGTTTTTAATTCTGTTATGGATTGAATTAAGGTGATTTAAAACTGTGTGTAGTTGTTCTTTATTTCCTGTGAAGCAGACCAAAAGGAGATACCCTTTGCAAAGGGTGATGCTAAAATACTATTGTTTGGCAAGGTTATATCTTTTAGATTTTTAGTAAGTTCGATAGAGTTTTTAACAGAAAATTTTGGTTTAAATTGTGTGATATTTCTAAAAATTGATTAAGTTTTACAGCGGTATTCCTTAAAGGGGTGCTTGTGTAAGATACAACCGGCCTTATAGGTTCCCCTTCTTTATGTATTTTTATGAGACCGTATAATGTTGGTGGAGATGGATCTTTATTAATAAATATGTATTTTTCTTTTTCGCTAAATATAGCACTCGTCTCTTTTAAAGCATTTTTGTAACTCGGTTTGAATGTTTAAATTTTATCAGTTGGATTACTTTTTAATTTAACCGGGTTATCATTTTGAAGGAAATTTTTGACTCTATTTTTATATTGTTCAGTATGTAGCACTACTATAGAATTACCTTTATGAGCTTTAGTTACGGAAAGGTTGTTGCTTTTAATCTATTATTAAGTTGGTTTTCTGAGGTTTTTGTAAAATTCTTTTTATATGTTCCTTGGGAAGTGGCGTTTTCATTATTATATAATGCAACTTCTACTTCTGAGACGATGGTTTCTAAATATATCTTTTGATCCGATGGATTATATTTAGGTCCTTTTTCTAACAGATTAAGTTCTGAAGTTGAGAATTGTGTATCGGATAAATTGAGAAATCTAGGGTAAAACTTATGTTGACGTCAAAACAAAAATAAATAAGTATACAAAGTCTGGAGTTTATAGGTTAAAATGCCATGAATGCAATAGCTGCTATATAGGGGAAACAGATAGAAATTTCGATGTTAGATTCAAAGACCATAACGCCTCATATAGATTAAAAAAACAGAACTCTCATTTTGCCAACCATTTCTTAGAAACATCACATAAATTCCCCGAAAGTCGCAAATTGAATTGTTTAGAGGCAATAGAAATTTATAAACATCATAAAGACCCAAATGTTTACCTTTTAAATTCACAAACAGATGTAGGAAATACCACCCTATTACAACGTTTTTGACCATATAAAACGTACAGTTGGTTTTCTCTAATCATAATCGTAAGAATTTTTATGTATTATTTGTAAATATTTTCATTGCGTTTGAAAATGTACAAGTCGTATGAAATTGCAGTCACGCCTAGTGCAAAAATAAAATAAGCGACAGTTAACAAAGTAAAACTTGTGTTTTCATTTATTTGTTAAACTGTACTTTATTTAATTTTTTTAAGTTTTTAATTTAATTATTATTATTATTATTATTTATTTTTCATAACATTATTTATGTAGTCTATAAAAAATAAGTTATATTCTTTATTATTTTCCTCCATAAAAAGAAGGTTTTATTCTAATAAATGCTACTAAATTTTTAAATATTTAAATAATAATAGTTTTTTAGTACTAAAATTTTAACATCTTACTTGTCCGCAAAAATTTTATCGGGTTATCACTATGTTACACTTTATTTTTGCACATAAAATAGCCCATTCGATTAATAGTATCTTAATAATGATTTTTTTACATTTGTGATGCCGCCATTTTATTCCGTCATATCGGATTTTTAGCAAATTATCGCCATATTATCCCTGATTTTTGACCAAAATAAAGTCAATCGGATAAGTAGTTTTTGAGCTATGCCATTTACAGTGAGAGTGATAGACCGGCAGGTTGATGGAGATGGGAAAGAATGTTTTTCGGGATCCAGTGAAACGAAAAGGTCTGCAAAAATTTCGCAGGGTGATTTTTCACTATTACAATATTTCCCTCTTGCGTAATAAATATGTCATCTTTTTTTTTCTTCTTTTTCTGTCAGATAGCCAATATATCTTCAGTTTTCGGTTTTAAGCAGTCAAGTTTTTGATTTTTTTATGTATATTTCTAAATACTAAAAGGCGAGAAAGCTTCAACTAGGTAGTTCAAGAAGAGAGTGTGTTGAAATAGTTATTTATACTATAAGGGATGTAAGTAATATTTACCAGTCGAGGACGAGTTTGCGCCCGAGAGATAGCGAGGGCTGGCAAAAAAGTTCGAGACTGGTTAATGTACATACATCCCATATAGTATATAACAGTTTCCCCCTCCCTGTATTGTATGTTTACAAGAAAATGCTGTATATATTTTTGGATTTTCATTATCATTACATTCGATAGCATTCTCATTAAATTATGAAGGCTGCCGTGATCCGTTGCCTGAGCAACATAAGCAGTTTTTATTTTATCAACAACGTCAAGTTGACAATTCATAGCGAAAAGTTTGAAGAAGTCGAGTTGTTTGATTCTGTGTAGACAATATTGATGTTTCAAACATAGAAGAATCAGCGAATATTGCTTGTTTATCTCTACTACCGGAAAAGTCGAAAAAAAGGTATGAAGCAGCATATAAATCCTTTAAGAATTGGTGCCAAAGCAAGACGGCTACTGCAGTCTCAGTCTCTTTTCCACGAAAAAAAGTGCTATATTAAAGTCCCCATTAAGCTTATGGTGTGAGTATTCCATGTTGAAGTCCAGCCTTTTTATAGAGGAAAATATAGATATTTCTAAGTATCCAAAACTTCGAGCATTTTTGAAAAGAAAAAATGATGGTTATAGACCCAAAAAATCGAATGTGTTTAACAGGGAAGATGTGAATAAGTTCATGCTTGAAGCTCCCGATGATATATACTTATTGATGAAGGTCGTAATGGTAATGGGAGTTACTGGAACGTGCCGTTCTAATGAACTCTGTGAAATGAAAATGGACAATGTTAAAATAAGTCAAGAAGTCATAACTGTGACCATTCCTGACTCCAAAAATGGAATGTCACGTACATTTACAGTGACAAAAAGTGACGACACTCAAGTTTGTTATTTCGAAATAATTCAAAAGTACATTGATACAAGATCCCACATGACGACTATTAATCCGCGCTTCTTTATGCGATATCAAAATGGAAAGTGCTTAAACCAGTCTGTCGGGAAAAATACATTTTCGTCAATTCCAAGTAAAATTGCGAAATGTCTAAACTTTGAGAACTTCAAAATGTATACTGGACACTCTTTTAGAAGAACGTAGGCAACTTTATTAGCAAGGAGTATCGACTCCTTGCTAATAAAGTTAGTTGCGGTATTAGTTATCAAGCGACATGGTGGATGGAAATCCGCTACTATTGCGGAAAGTTACGTAGCTGAGAGCCTCAATAATAAAAAGGAAATAGCGAATAAAATTTTATACAATAAGACCCAGCCAGAAGTCTCTTGCAGTGCTTCAACAGTGACAGAAACATTGATTAGAAATGAAGGATCTGTGGAGTGAGAAAATGTAATATACATCGAGAAGAAACGAGAAAACGTATTTCCAAATTTTGTTAATAATGTGAATAATTGTAATAGTTGTACCATTAATATTCATTTCAATTAATATCACCGGATTTTTGTCCGGATTTTTGTAATATGTTGATTTTTTTTGATGAAATCAAAAATTAAAGCTGCTTATAATAATTTTAAATTATTATTTCCCTAGGGATGTAACTTGACTTACATCCTGTCGTTAAGGGCAACCAATACCCTGTTGAGTAACTTTCAGTTACGTCAGTCAAATCAGTGTCAAAATTGGTTGCTTACAATACAGGGAGGTGGAAAAAGTATTTTACACTATGTTCTGGAAGTAATACGGAATGAAATAGGAAATATCTTAATATGGATTTCCAATGGATGAAACTAAGGATTTATGTGGCCGTTACGTTGAACCTTCTTCACTCTACTCAGTTGTCTGCAAAGTTCTTAAAAAACTAAACATTCAACAAATGCAAGATTTGTGTTGAAGAAATTATTTCCAGATTCCTCCACAGTCGAAAGAATCCGTGTTTTTCAATCCAGTGCAGCTCCGTACATGATTATGACCGGACCTTCAAATTTTTTATCCCAATTTAATCTATGTCCACGGAATGCATCGTCTCACTTACAAAAAAAGGTATTTCTTAAGGCACCAGCCAGAATCCAGTCTTACAGGAAAAAATGTCCAACCTTGCCACTGCCACCAGAGCCTGTAATAACTTGCTGGGGTACGTGACTAAATGCTGGGATTTTTTATATCGAAAAGTTTGAGGCTCTAAAATATTTTACCGTATTCGACACGGAACTTCTGAATCCAAGGAAGCCTTTCAAGACGTTTTAATAAAAAATATTTTACTCTTATTTTACATATTTTTCAGGTATAACTTTAACCCATTAAAAACTTGAAACTAAAAGTTTACCCTTAATTGAATCCCCGAGGGTAATGAAAAGAAAAGGTAATGAATTCTCGTTTGACATATATTCCCTCAGAAACTTAAAATAAACCTTAAGGAGTGCATTATGTCAGATAAATGAACGCATCTATGGTACCAGTACAGTTTTGCCGAATTTGACATCGGTGAATGTGGAATGCTCTTTTTCTGTGTTCAAAATATTTTTAATTTATTTTTTATTATTACTTATTTTTCACAACATTATTTACTAGTCTATAAAAATAAATTATGTCCTTAATTATTTTCCTCCATAGGCAGAAGGTTTTATTCCAATAAATAAAATTCTATCGAATATTTAAACATTTTTTTTAGGCTGCCATTTTGTTTTGCCTTATTGGATTCGCATGTCATGGTGAATACACCTATGGTACCAGTGAAGTTTTATCAAATTTGACATCGATTAGCTTTTATTTACCTTCAATTGTATGTTAGTTACTTAGTAGTAGTCAAATTTTGCAAGTAACTTTTGAAGCATTTCTCGTTATTGGAATTGACTGAGACTTGATATACATACATAAACTCGATGAAAAAACAAAATTATGGTGGCCAATCTAATCCAATATACAGGGTACGTAAAAAATAATACCAAAAAGAACAAAACATTTCCCATTATTGGAATTGACTGAGATTTAGTATACATATATAAACTTTATGTGGCAATACAATTATTATTATGGTGTTCATTAGTGAAAATCTTATACAGGGTGCGTGAAAATAATGCTTAAAAGTACAAAACAGTTCCTGTTTTCAGAATTGACTGAGATTTGGTATATAGCCCGACACACGATAAATGGTCATAAAGTTGTCGGGTTCATAACGATAAGATGGTATTTTACTCCCAATAAAGCAATTAAGGGCTGGTTTGCAAGTGTTTCTCAGTACAGGTCGGTATTTTACTTTTATTATTAAATCATTTGAACTGTGGAATTAGCGGTGTTCAGTGGTGTTATTTATTTTTAGAGTAATAATCTTTCTGTGAGATGTTATCAGTAATTTTTAAAATGTTTAGACCGTGGCTTGAAAACTGTGGATCCGACGACGTAATTGAAGAGATAAACGAGCAAAAAAACAAAATACAATTTACCGATGTTCTGCAAGAGAATTGTTTTAGGGGTATATCAAGGTAAAATTTATATATATATTTTTTTGTTTCTTAGATGTATCTAATAAAACAATTACTCTAATTCATTCGGTCGATCACATTAAATAGGTACTTTTAAAAATTTCTGAATCTCCAAATAAAAAATTATTGTTTTGTTTAAATACTCACTTTACTGTTATTTGTATAGAATCTAAAAAATTTTTTAAACATTTTATCTGCAGTATGAAGCGGTAAAACGGTTCTATCGATAAACTAAAAAACGATTTTTACGCTATAACAGTATCAATAAGGAGCAACATTTTTCTTTTTCTAAAAATGTAAAAAAACTTAATTTAAAAAATTAAATTATTACAAATAATACCCATTCATATATTTTATTAGTAATATTTATGTATTATAAACGCTCAAACCATGTGAAGGAACATTCCTCGGAACATTGACTAAAAATAGGAAAAATAAAAATATTAACAGGCCTCTGCTCCATACAATTCAGTTTTGGAATGTACTCTAACATATACCTAACCCATTTTTTTTAAATACTTGGCAGTCAGCTGTTGGTCGGCGGCCATTTTGATTATTTTAAAAATATTTTTGTTATCTCTGTTTTCTTCAATTGTATTCATACGGTGACGTCTTTTGCGGCTCCTTTCAGTGCCTTTGACTATAGCACATCCAATAATAGCTCACATACTAATGCAAATCGCATTCACTAATATGTATATGCAGTAAAATCAAGAAACGTTAAAATATTTGTCTGCAGGACTTCTAAAAGCGTTAGAGGGCATAGAAGCTACCATTAAGAGGACAGTGGAGTTAACCGGCATTCAAAGGGCTACCTTGCGTCGATTCCTTGACCAAGATAATTCACCGGAGAGGAAGAACAGATCTAATAAAGGCACAATGAAAGTGTTTGGGAATGGTGATGCAGAATTAATTCGCAGCAAAGTGTATGAGATGTATGAGCTTAAGAAGATTCCGTCATTTGATTTTTCGCGAGAAAACTTATTAGGAAATGGATTCCTGCATAAAATTGGATCTCGATTTAAAAAAATTGACATGCATTTGCATTACAGAGACCCAACGGCTAATGGAATGGAGACAAAAATATTTAATCCAAATTCATCAGTTCCGCACAGAAAATCGAAATATTTTCTATTTAAATGAGACTTGATTCGACATCCAGGACACTACAATTAAAGGTTGGCAAGATTCTTCACCAAAGTGCATTTCAGATGTACCTGCTTCTCGAGGAAAGAGGATATCCATCTTACAGTGTGGCTGGAGGAATGGCTGAGTGTTATTACGTTACGTTTTATTACTCTCAGCAAAAAACATTAAGGACTGCTCGTTAGACTACCATCAGATCATGACAAAAATTCTCTTCTTCCGAATATCTCGCTAGGCAGGGTAGTCTTTTATGATAATACTAGTTATCACAGCACCTTAGTTGAAAAAGTACCAACCATAAGCAGCAAAAAAGAGGTGCTGCAAGAGTTCCTTATTCAACATAACCTCTATTTTGAAGAAAATTATACAAAAAAACAACTAGTTGAGGTACTAAAAAACTAAATCGTATGATATAACATATTGCGTAGAGGAAGCTATAAAAGCATCCGGTAACATACCACTTCAATTGCCCCCCTACCACTGCGATTTGAATACTATAGAAATAATATCGTCTGAATTAAAAAACAAAGACGCAATAATGTAAACGAAAAAAATGTCCGATAATTTTATTGAAGTAATTAAAACTCAATGTGAATTAATACCAGAGAGCAGTTGGAGAGTATGCGTTAATTATGTACTTAAAGGCGAAAATAATTATAAAAACATATAGGGAAAACGCAAAACCTTTAATTGTATCAGTGGATGATAGTGCTAGTACAGATTCAGACTATTGAGATTAGTTATTAAATCATTGATTGAGAAGATCCATTTTAATCATACGTTCCACTCCTTTTTATTTTCTTTAGTTTTTAAGATATCGGAATAACCTTTTTTGTTTGCATCTTTCTTGTTTCAATCTTCTTACTACCACTCTGGACTGGAATGATTTATTAGCCAAAACAGATGCACAAGCAGGCATAAAGTATAAAGGTCAGTCATCATTAGTCATGACCATTTATCGTGTGTCGGACTATACATACAAACCCCGATGACAATTCAATATTATGGTGTCCAATTGTGAATGTCTTATACAGGGTCCTTAAAAATTAATGCTAAAACTTTTTTTTATAAGAGCTTTCATTTATAGACTATTGTACAGTAAATTAAAAAATAATTAAACTTACATGAACACAGAACTTTTAAAAATTTGAATATTTTCTTAAAATCTTGAGGCGTGAGACCAGAATTGAAAAGGAAATTATTTAAATTTTTCTATGTTATGAAAGTTTAATTAATTTTTACTTTTCAGTTCAATAGTTTATAAATAAAAGCTTTTTAAAAAAAATATTTTTTTACATTTATTTTAATCTTTGTTCAAAATTATTTTGGACGACCGACATTATAATTTCAACACGGATAACTTGGGGTAAGCTTACTTTTTTAGCAACTAAAGAAATCGTTAAAAATTGTTTTTCTATTTTTAATAAAACATATTCATTGGTGTATTTGTATTCGTATTGTGTATTATATTTCATTCAATGGAGTTATAGCAAATATGTTCTGTAAACTGTTGCCTGTTTCTGCTGCTTCCTTGCATATTCTGGGCTTCGATATTTAATATTTTCATGCATATTTTAATAATTTAATAATAAATAATAAATATATTTCGATATGAACTAAACAAAAATTAATTTGGCTTATTTTCTCCAGCATTCTAATACTCATGGCTTATTTTCTCCAGCGTTCTAATACTCTTAAGCAAATGTTTCTAAATTTTGAAATGCAATGAATATGTTTTCATCACGCACAGATACAACGAAAATAATAGGAAAAAGTTTCATTATCAAAGGGTGCGGCCAGCGGAGGTGCGACATGGCGTAACAGCAGGTCACGCTCATCTTTAAAAAACATAAGCCTATGGTAAGGGATAGTTTATTAGCAAATAGTTCCGGTTTTTATAAAATTCAGCATTCTATTTTTGTACTTTACGTCAGTAATAAAAATTTCAGGAAGCTTGTTATTTTATGCACGGTTTTTAAGACGATATCGCAGTGAATTTAAATTCTGCACCACATAAATCATTTACCGACTTATTTACTGACGAAGTAAAAATGTCCCGAGTGAAATAAATATGTTGTTTTTACTTCCTCCTTAAAAGGGAAGTATTGTAATCGTGAAAAAATCACCCTTCGAGATTTTTCTGATTTTTAGTTTCAGGGTCCCTAGACGACGTAAAATATGTTTTCTCGATTCCGTCGGTCGCGGCATAGCTAAAAAATTACTTACCCGAATAACTTCAAGCTTTGGTCAAAAATTAACGTTTATATGGAGATTACCTGGTAACATTTTGGTAAAAATCCAGTGTGGCAAACCTCGTGAAATGTTAAAAAAATTATTTTACTAAGAAAGTGCTAATTATATTTAAAAATTCAACCGGAAAAAACTACTTAATGAACTGATTTCATATGATATAAATGTGGTTGTACTTCAAGATGGCGGAATAAAATGGTGTCCAAATAAAATTTTTGTGATCTGAAAAAATCACCCTCTAAGGTTCTACATATTTTCGCGTTTTAGCGTCCCTAGATGCTAATAAATTTGTTTTGTCAAGTCCCTCGGTACGTCTGTCGGTTTGTTAGCCTGTCTGTCAGTTCAGGGCATAGCTTAAAAACTACTCATCAGATTGACTTCAAATAGTAGTCAAAAATTAAGGCTCATTTGGGGATGACCTGGTAATATTTTGGTAAAAATCCAATTTGCCGGAACAAGATGGCGGTATTGTGAAACGTTAAAAAAATATTACGAAAAAAACTAATTATCCAATTTATCCCAAAATTTGAACAAAAATCAAGTATTAAGTGGGAATCACCTTGTAAAATATTAGTACAAAAACAAGATGACGGAACAAAATGGCATCTTAATAAGATATTTAGAGATTCAGCATGAAAAAACTACTTAATAAACTGAGTTAAAATTCTGTGCTATAACTATATTGTGGTATAGACATGAACTGGTAAAACTGTGATACTAATTCAAAATGGCGCTAGAAAATGGCGGCGAAATAAAATTTTTGTGATCTGAAAAACTCACCCTTTTTTTAGTTTACATATATTCACGTTTTAGCCTAGTGATGCGTTAAAAAAATTATTACCAAAAAAAACCAATTATCCAATTTACGTCAAATTTTGCACAAAAATCAAATGTTATATAAGAATGAACTGGTAACATTTTGGTATTAATATAATATAGCAAAACAAAAAAAATCAGTCTAAAAAAACTACTTATTAGATTCATTTCAAATTTTGTGCAAGCATTAAGTGTGATATAGAGGTAAACTGGTAAAGTTGTGTTATAAATTCAAGACAGCGGAACAAAATGGCGGCCAAATAAAATGTTTAAAAAATCAGCGTAAAAAATCTTCTTATTCTTCTTCTTATTAAACTGGTAAAATGGTAGGGATCTAATATGTTGGAACAAAATGGCGTTCAATAAAAATGTTTGAAAAAACAGTATATATATATATATATATATATATATATATATATATATATATTTCTAAATAACTATGTACTGAAGTGGATTACACACTTCGCTATTTCTAATAAAAGGAAATATTCATAAGGGGGAAAATCCGGGTAAAGGAAATTTACCGATTATATCTATTAAGATTATCTGAAGTCTATAGTTTTTTAATATAAACAAACACTCAAAATTACCATTTTTTGAAATAGAAAATAAGTTTAACCAAAAATAGGTAAATTTCCTTACCCTCGTTATGAATCTCTCTTTTTATCAGGAATAGTGAAGTTCACAGTCATTTAGTAACACTTTATATTGTCTTTTTAAGCATTTTTATTGGGGCCACTTTGTTCTAGCATATTGGATTGGTACCAATATTTTTCTAATTAATCAAAATAAGTAAGTAACTTTTAGCTATACCGCGAAGAGGCAGGCAGACAGGCAGACCAACGGAATTCTAAATAGATGCAACACAAAATGGAATCCCAGAAACAACTACTCCGCTGGCTAATACCACGACCGGCATTAAATTACAGTGTTGATTCTTGACTTCCGTTGGGAGAAGTAATGTTAATCTATTTTTGTTTCACTTTACATCAACACGCTGTATCCCAAAAGGCATTTGTTCCTCGGGCAACCGAAGGTTGACACTTCTGGATATGAGCAAATTTGCTCAGTGTTTTAAGCTGGAAAGGCCAACTTAAGTATGGATGGGTTAGCGCTGAGCTCGTTAGCATCATTACACTGGCGTAATAAGCTGCAAAGCTTCAGTGCCAGGGGGTGAGTTTTGGTCGGTATTCTGCGGGAGTCCGACACTACCAGCTGGCGCCGGGCCACTGGTGTCCGTAAAAAGATTTCCCACCTCCAATGAGGAAAAAAAACCGATTTAAGGACGCTGCTCTAAGCTAACAAAAAACGTCTTAAACTAAACAAATCCGAGAATTATAGAAAAATTCCGCACTAAAAATATTTCGTGTATAATCTTCGATAGAAGAATAAGCATTTTTCAAATTTCATGGATAAAAAACTTACTTCCTATCAACTGAGTAGGTACTCGATAGATATGCATAAAATGAATAAATTAAAAGGTATTTTTCACTTACTTACAGTTTTCAGTCCACAAATGAAACACAAATTAGAATATACCTAAAGAATGAATATCCAAATTTTAAATTAGTTTTCAGCGGATAACAGGGTTTTTTATAATTTAGCCGATTAGCCATTGTCCTTAAATTCTTTTTTGGGTCTAACATAATATATTAAAAAAAGAAAACAAATGGATGTTTTATAAATCCCCTTTTCTATCTCGAGCTTTCGCTTCCTAACTCTTGATACCACAAGTCTATATATCAAACATTAACTCATTAAACACTTACCGAATTTTAGCATGCAAATCACAGAAAAAAACGGCTTCGGCTATAAAATAATATGAAATAGGAAAAAAATGCGCTGCTTACATTTCTTCGATCACTGTCAATTGCAAAATAATTTATCAAGTTTGTAAATGTCATTTCTGTTCTTGCGCCTGGGCTGTTTGCCAAATTCAGGTCACTTTTCTGTTAAATGGCTTCACTATTTTTGTACGGCGTTCACTATTTTTGTACGGCGTTTATGACATACAAGCTATATCCCCTTTTTTAGGTTTAAAAAAATATTATTTCTAGCAGAACCAATATCAAGTTATATTGGAAAATATGTTAATTAATAAGCTAAATCTCAGAAACAAAAATTTAATCTAATTAATGGGTTTATTTAGTTGTAAACTGAATTAATCTCAAGAAGCACGGACGAAGTCAGAGGGGAAAACAGTTAAATAAACTAAAAAGGTACGGTTTTTCAATTTTTGCACTATATCTTCAAAGTTATTCAAAAATTCGCCAAAGTCGTAAATTAATTTTATATTATCCTCATTTAATAACAAAGAAAATGGCTGGTCGGAGAACTCGATGCAATTAATAGTGTAGATATTGCGGTTCAAAGTTATTACTCCATTCATATATAGGTCATATCATTGATTCAAGAATAGGACCCAAGTTAAGACCATCACAGAGGGATTTCCGTAATGCATATCATAAGGGTATATGCATAACAGCGCACCGCATATTGCATGGCACCTCGCAACGCACCTACCCTGGCAGATCCTACTTTTTTTATTAACTCGGTTACTTTTTTAATAAAAAAATACACTATTATGACGAGTTTAATTAGCTTTATAACGACATAAATTTATATATGAAGTGTGCATCTACTTTTAATAATATTATAGAAAATCAAAACAATTACTGCAGGAAAGCCTGGATAGAAATTTAAAAATGTGGGACAGATTTTGTAAGTTTAATTTTTAAACTATCCTTTTGCCACTAAAAAAGTAAATTTATATAAATTTATTTTTCGTTTTCATTTAATGCCAAAATTTACTTAATTCTTATTTTGAATGAAACCAGTAAGCAGTAAATAAATAATAAAAGATGTTTTCGTATTTTTTAAAGAATATGCAGAATATTTGATCGGGTAATTGTACAGGGTGATCTAGATAACTCTTTAAATGGAAATATCTCGGTTATTTTTGAAATTAGAAAAAATATATTCCAAACAAAAGTTGTTTGATTCGATCTGCTTTTTCATATGTTTATATTTTTATGTATACCGGGAGACATGTTTATTTTTCGAATGTCATGACATTAATGTTTAAAGTCGGATCTACTGCTTGACTCATATTTACTTTATAATTTTTAAATTCTGTTTACTAAATTTGGAAACAACATGGTACTAAGATTAAAAAGGCGTCCATATTAACTCAAAGAGACTAGATATAGAATTTAAAATATAAAAACTCTCAAAGTCTAAGTCTCAGTCAAAATATATTTTTTATAAATTTTTAATTTAGGCTATATGTTTCGCCCAACCGGGCATCATCAGGCCTACAAGTAAAAAATACATTCCAATTACACAACAATAAAATAGTAAGATTAAATTAAAATACCTCCAAGACGACGAACAATAAATTTACACAACACATGACGATATTAGCAAACAGACTAGCGTGAATCAGAGATGAGATTGGGCGTTGAAGTAAGCAACAGGAAAAAAGTGGGAATATATCTTTAAAAATATTATTTGATGTTATTATATATTAAATTTGGTTCAAAATTAAAAATCTCGTTGACACAGGTTAATATTGGCATGTCTAGTTTATCTTTATTTTTTACTAAATGTTGTTTTAAAGTATTATTGGTTTTATATGATATCATTATATCAAATGGTCCCAAAAATTTTGCTAATTGCAAAGAAATATCTCCGAAAAATGATATCGATCTGTAGTTTTTTATTTTGTTCTTATTCTGTCAACATAAATGAAAGTTTATATTTGTTTACGAATTTGTAATACAGTTTATTAAATACTTTTTGAGGGAAACCATTATTTAAAGCAATATGCTTAATAATACCGAGTTCATTAGTGAAAGAGATCCTAGAAAGTGGCAACTTAAATAGTCTATACAAAAAGGAATCAATTGCTGCAAATTTGTGAGAAGGAGGAGAGTTAGAAAAAAATTGGATGATATTGTCAGTCGAAAATGGCTTCCTGTAAACTTCAGAATTAATCTTATTATCACTCCTTGTTAAAAATCTAAATCTAAAAAGGGAATTTTACCATTATTTTCCATCTCAAAGGTGAAAGTAATCCTTTCGTGTAAGGAATTAACAAATTAGAAAAAAAAAATGGTACTAATTCAAAATTAAAATCAATCACAAACAAAAAAATAAAACCTATAATTTCTAGCCTAAATGAAATGCTGTGCATGTTCCCCATTAACCTCGTCACATTTATTCTAAATTCTTTTTTGGCGTTCCAGTGCATTTATAATTACTTCGTACTCATTTTCGGTTAAATTTCTTATTTCTTCAACAATTTTTCTCTGAATTTTTCAATATCATCAATTCTTTTTCTATAAACTGTGTCGTTCGAATAGCCCTAAAGAAGGTATCCGTAGGCGTTAGATCTGGGCTGTTTGCGAGCCAGCTGATTGTTCCCCACCGACAATTGATAATTACTTTGACAAAACTCTCTTAGTGCCACAATATTATGGAGTGGTGCCACGTCTTGTTACCAAATTATATTTTGCCGAGTTTGAGTGGTAGTTTATCGATAAAGTGCTCAATATGATTTTCCAAGTTCCAAATATCTTAAAACCCATTTAAGTTGCCACGGATAAAAATCACACCTTATGGGGCATAAGCACCAAACTTTTATTAAGGATCGTCCTTGAAAAGCAACTGGCTCGAGATTTTCTTGATTTTGATCGGACCAAATATGGTAGTTTTTCCGATTATAAATACCGGCAGTAGTAAATATCGCCTCATTTGTCCATAAAATTTTATTGAAATGATCTCGATCTTGATTAAGACTTGCTGTTATAATTTAAACATATTCAGAGTCTGGTACAATTTAATACATTTCGATTTTTTACCTTTTTTTGGTTTTGTTAAGAAAATTACCTTAAAATTACTATAAAAAAAAAGCGTGGATGAAGCATTTTTTTATTAAAAAAATCACAAAACTTTCCATAAATAACCAATAAACTTCAGAAATTTCACTGCTTTCCCAATGACTGTTAATTATGAAGTTTTTGATAAAATACAGAATCTAAATTATATGTACTGTTGCCAAATTCACTTGGGTATCTTAAAATATACAACAAATAGTATTCCTAAATTTGAATAAAACGGTTTAACGATACTTTTATTAACAAACAAACAAAAGCACGGGACCCTAAATCGCTTTCGTCAATCACGCCACTTTAGAGTGCGCGGATATTACAGATACGATTTTAGCATGTGATTTTATGGCTTTAATGATGGTTTTATCGACGAACCTCGGCTAACCTAATACTAACGGGACATATCCACCTAACAGTATAGGTTTTGTTAAAAAAAACCTTATTTTAATGTAGATTCCGAATTTTGTTGGCGCGCTTTCTTTCCAGCAAGCCCAACCAATCCTAACCTAACCTAATCCGTATTTTTATTAATTATAAACCGAAAAATGCTAAAATTACTACAGTGGCGGTTGCTCCATAAGGCCGCGCGCCCCTCCTGAAAACTCTTAACATAACACACAATTTCAATCCTTATAAATTTAATATTAATATAAGATTATGCTAATTTTTTATCTAAACTATCTCTAATTACCCGACCTCGTTGACTCGTGAGAATTCTCAAACATATGTTTCAGGCGCAGGCTCTACAGCCGGTATTACTAGCTCCATCAGCATCACGGAGAATAGCATCACGGAGAACAGCATACGAAGTGACCCGAATATATCGTTCCGTTCGCTGCCTCTCCGGCGCGGGTTTCTCGCGCCGGGACCTCTTATTTATTTTAATTTAGTTCATGAATGGATATGATTTGGACGTTAAGCCACGCATGATTGTCGGTCGCGTCATATGAAAATCCGATATCGAAAGTGCGTTTGGTTTCTGGTCGATAGTTTTTTTTATTTTATAAGTTGTGTATGTCTAACTATAATAATTAAAGGTGTGTCAATATGAATGCTGTACACAATCTTTTACAAAAAAAATCGATCCAGTAGAGGATAAGTTAAAAATTAAGGAGCTTGGCAGGCCTCTGCCCGATCTAAATTTAACGCAAGTTTGTGTATGAAAAGCCGAAAGCAGGTCTTTTACACTCCGGTCTTCGAAAGAGACTTATAAAAAAAATAACTAGATATGGGGATGTGAAATACAAAATTTATTGTACTGTTTCCCGTGTTTGCTGTTAATTGGGCAAGGAAAGGAATAAACGATTTACACCACCTTCCTGAAAAAATGAGGAAGCATAAGTCATATTACCATATTAATTCTTGCACAGCTTTTGCTGTTATGATATTCTAGACAGCATGCTACAAGTGTGTAGGGAAGAAATTTCTAACCAAATTGAATCGGCAGATTTTTCATCAATTCAAGCCGATGAAACTACCGATGTATCAAATTATGGTCAAATGTTTATATTATTAAGATCTTTTTATAAAGGGTCAATCCGTGAACATTTTTGGGTATTTATAAGGGTTAAAGATAAAACAGCAACCGGGTTAAAAACTTGCATTGAAAATGAAATTGACCCCTAGTTTTAAAGACTCCCTCAAAAATTTAGTGCACGGGATCAACAATTTTGAGGAGAAAGTTATGGAAACATTTATTTCAATTTTAAAAATTGACGTTATATGTGTGTATATATTTTTATTGCTCGGTTTATTGCTTTTGCCTTCTTGCCACAGTAAGACAGTTACTAGTGAAATAACTTTTATTGACTGTACAAAATATTCATATTCCTGGCATTTGAAGGTTTTGAAGCTCATTTTGGAGCAGATTTTAATTTTAAAAATGTATGTTATATTTTGTATAAAACTATTTGTAATATATAATAACTGATTTTAAGATAGGTGAGCTAGTGAGTACTCGTGAGCTTATATTTATAATATACCAATTTTTATAAACTTGCGCGAGTGCGCCCCTCTAAAGTCAAACCCCATGAGCCGCCACTGGTTGCGGTGCGCCGTTGGGGAAACAGATTAAGAATTCGTTCTTTAGACCGTAAAAAGTGAATGTTCCTGGTTTTTGTTTTGAGTAATGACGTCATAAAATTATAGAAGCCAACAAAAACTTTTTATAGCAATATCGATTTTGTTAAACCTTCGTTAATGTGCTAATTTGATGCCATAAAAAACGAAAAAAATATTTATTTTGTCATAGGATGCATGGTTGAACTTCTATGGTTCTTTGAGAATTCGCAAATTTTTAAATTTTGATGTATTTATTGTGAAAATTTAGTCATATCTTGAGAAATATTAACCCCTCGTCAATAATATTGTGTTTAATGAATTTCTCAGCTCAAAATACCTACATATTATCATACCATGTTCCAAAAAAGATTTCTCCGTAAAAATTTTACCTGTATATTGCATTGATATTAGGAAAGTATTTTGTTTGTAATTTTAAAAGATAGTTTGTTATTAATAGGTTTATTTGGTGATCTTTAGCACCATTTTTTTTGTTAATATTTTTTGTTTGATTAAATGTGACCTTTTTATATTAACTGGAGATATCGTCCAAACTGATTATTTTTTTCTTTTTAATTATTTTATCTTGTAAATAGCCAGTGATGTAACCACGATCTAAACCATAAAAGCAATGTTACTGGCATTTACAAATAAACTCATTAGGTACTACTAGGATTTGACGGAATTTCGACCAAAAGAAACCAAAGTTACTGTTTACTTTAATAAGCACTCAAATTGACAAGTAAACCAAACAGGTAGTCAGGGATAATTTTGTAACATTGAGCTTAAAATTAATAGTAGACAAAAACCTATTTAGATAACAGTTTTTCTCTAACGACATGAATATTCGCTAAAATGACTGAACTATCAAACCCGACACTCTGGTTTGAACCACAAAAGATAATAATAGCCCACCCCTTCACTGCTCACTTAATTTTAGTTCAAATTTTTTATAGATATGAGCAAAAAAAAAATTCAGTAAGGTTTTCTATAAAAATGGTGTTGGAAAATACTGTATAGAATGTTTTCAATTTAGGAATCACTTGGACATTGTATCTTTCAAAAAGAATGTGTCTGTTACCGCTTTCAAAACGTTAGAGATAGTTCTTGAAAACACTGCTTAAAATTTACTTGACACTATCTATATCAAGCTGCAAAGCTAAAAATAAATAGAGGTCAAAAATGTCGAATGAAAGACTAAATAACTTATCTACACTGTCAATGAAAAACGATATGACATAATCCGTTTTTTATTATAAAACGATTTACCAGTACGCCTCAATATATATTTTATTTTAAAATTATTCAGCGCTTTTTGTGGTTTAGTGTGTCAATGCTAAAATTATTTTTTTTTAAATCATGAGGGTCCTCAAAAATTCAATTAGCCATCTTCTTCTTGCATAATGGAGCTTGTTGATCAATATGGCAATTTTAATTTTAGAAATTACTGTGCCAAATAATTTCACTGATTGATCCATTTGCGGAAATTGCATAGGCAAGAAACCCTACGACGTCCCACACACGGTATTTCAATTTTCGTTTCTTGATGCTTAACTTCCACTTACCTACTTTGTCTAATACTTGTTGGTACAATTCTGATTCTTAGTACCGATGATAGGTTGGGGGCTGTTAATATATTTTACAGTTTCATGAAGACTGATTGCTTGTTTGATGCGGGATATGATTTCTTGTCTATGTTGTGCATTCTCGTTCACCAGTGCCGAAGTATTTATATTGCTGAACCTGTTCAATAGTCTCCCCTTCAATGCTTGAGCTCTAATGTGATTATCTCTCTTTGATACTACAAGTATTTTTGTTTTGGTAATGTTGATATTGAGACCATGTTCGCTGCTCACCTGAACCACCCTTTCTACCAATCTATGTAGTTCTTCTACTGTACTTGCAATTAAGATCGTGTCATCAGGTTATCTAACATTATTTATAATGTTTCAGTTCCCTTTATTTCTGCTGAAACAACCAGAAAAATATACAAACATTATTGAAAATAGCGGTTATAACAAACGAAATGTGATATTCCTGAACTTTCTAATGTGAATAGGGCTAGAGCTAGAAGTTGTGAAGTAGGGATTCTGTGCTCCAGTAATCACAGTGATTCATCATGCATTCTTTTTTCATGACAGTTTAATAAACATGCAATTTTGCAACCAAAATAACGCTTTGAAATTTTGTATTCTAGACTTTTTCAAATTTTTCCGTATATTTATTTCAGGGAGTTTAGTACTGCAGTAAGATTGGACAGAAATACGTAACTTAAAATTGACTCAAAATAAATATTTGAAAAAAAAATACGTATCTCAACATGTGGACTTATCTGCCCACGGTAATTTTCGATACATAATATAAAAAAATATATTTGAAGCAAAAATAATACATTTTTTACGTTATGTATCGAAGGGTATAGTTAATGAACTATTATCAAAAAAGAAGGCATGACAAATTACACCTATGAGTGATGCACAGTGCCTCTATAATTCATACGAAAAATCACGGTCTTTTTAATATTAGAGAGTTCGGTAAGGTTACATTTTTTTTTTCATACGGAAAAGCTAAAGAGCTTTTTTACGAAAACTACATTGCTTCGAAATTTAACGGTAACATCTAATACCCTTTGTTCGAGTTTAAATTGCCAAAAAGCAATCTAGTTTGAGTTTATGAAATAATAAATCACTGACAAAAAGCGTTTGACAGCATTAAATCACAGACCACCGACTTATTTTTAGACGGTCAAGCTGCCATTTAACTCATTATACCAATATTTTTTTCACGTTGTGCTGCCTTCTCTAGTCCGAGTACCGAACTATGAGCATTTAGCTGCTTAAAATGGTACAGTTATCCGTAATTTAATCTTGCAAATTGGCGCGCTATTTAAATACTTCTTATTTTTTAAAGGAATATACATTGTTTACCAACAAGCCCACACTATGGGAAAATTTCTCGGGAAATTGTATTCTTGAAAAAAGTTTCTGTATAAAGAAAAAATAGTCCTGAAAGCATCAAATCTAAAGTCGGATATATAGTTTGTTCAGTAAAAAAATTAAATAATGTTACACTTAATGCTTATACAAAATTTGAAATCAACGAAATAAGTTTTTTTTCAGGCCGATTTTCTAAATATTTTATCAACCTGCAATTTTATTTTGCCATCTTGGATTCGTACCAAAATGTAACCATTTTGTAGTAATATTTTTGACATTTCACAAAGCTGCCATATTGGATATATGATGTTGCATTACCGAGATTATGATATTTTTTTTCGTGTTTGTTTAACCTGAAATTTTGCATACATGTGTATGTATTCGGCATATATAATATATTTATATTTGTACTGCTTATAACGATTGGAGTCCAAGAAGTTTCCGCAATATTCAATCAATTCTGTAAAAAAAATTTTTAAAATTGCCGGAATAATAATAATTCAGACCTACAGCTCTAAGGATCCTCGGTTTATTCTGCTAGCGGATGATACAACTTTTGTATCATTGCTGTTACTGAGAGAAACAAACAGGAAATATATGCGTCATTTTTCCCTAGAACGGGATCTAAATTGACTTACATCCTGCCATTAAGGGTAACTGATAACATTTTGGGCAAGGTCTTAAAAGTTGAATATTCCTCTAGTTTTGGAAATGTGTGGATAAATTATTATGCACCCTGCTTTTAGATGCAGTGAAGTACATATAGTGACTAAGACAAAAATTTTCTTTTTCAAAAAAAGTGCAATTATGTTTGGATTTGTTTAAAAAAAATATAGGATATTTTTAAAGTTTAAATTTTGGTCAAACAGTAAACGATTTAATTAGTAATTTAATAATAGCATTAGAAACTGTTCTGAAACTTCTTCTTTATATATTATGAAGCACCCCATTTATACCAGGTGGTCAAAAGTTTAAGACAAATGGAACATATCTTTATTTCTGAGAAAATTGTACTCCTGTGAATTTTTGCATACAGTTTAAATAGTTGTAACTAAGGACAGATCAGGGCTCGAAAATAAAAAAAAATAATTAAAAAGGTAAAACTTTTGTCCCAATGTGCATAAGACAATGAAAATTAATTTACCACCAATTCTCACTCGTTTAGCAGGAACCGTATATGCAGAAGTGCTTGTAATTGCAGCATCATCACTGTGGTGTTTAGACTTAGAAGCTGCTTTAGGAGCAATAAATAGAAAACCTAAAATAATTTACAAATATTAATTTTAAAACATAATTAATTTTTTATTGTGTTTTGAAGAATAAAATAAATTATGGGCTTAATGGATTTTAAAACTAAATGGAAAGACATAAATTAAAAGGCAATATCCTAAGAGATATGTAAAACTGTATACTCGATGCAAAATTACATTTTTGGATTGTACGATGAATTCTAGACATATTTTATGTAACTATACAGGGTCTTATTTAGGACATACCAATTACTATCTCCGAACTGGTAAAAGCTACAAGGAAGATACATTTAGAGAAAAGATACCATTTTTAAATCCTATTTATAATCATCAGTTTGCATAATCTTCATGTTCCTAATTAATTTTCTAAAAAAATGCCTGATATTAAATTCCTAAATTTCTGGAAAAGTATTAAAGTTAGAATAAAACCTTAATAAGATCAATTTTTGTAACAATGTCTTAATTGATGTTTAAATGCATGTAGTGGTTATACAGAGTAGTATTTAACTCGAGTCTAATGACCGATAACTCTGACTTAGAACACTGACTAGACTTTAACCTCGTGTATTTTAATCCACGTAATACTCTCCTTCAATAATATACTATGAAATCAATTTAAAAAATAATATGAAATATACATACCTGGAATATCTAAACAAGGAACTGCTATTGGTTTTAGGCCTCATCTGCCTGATACGACATCGGCAGGAAATGTGTTTCACAAACAAGAAATCAATCGTACATTTCCTCTGGACTCGTAATTATGAGGTTTTATTTGTTCCAATCAGGCGTTTAATAAATCTGTTAATACATCTGGAAACTTTTATGTACTTGGAAAGCGATATCGGTTGCTTTCCCGATTTTTGCACCATAAAACAGAAGGTTTTACTTTCGACGTTTGTTGCTTAAAAAAGTTCATCATTACCGAAATTACTAGTACTAAAGGCGACAATCCTAATTAATAACTCTTGCAAATAAAAACTCCTCGAAAAAATTGTACTATAAATTAAGCAGAACAGCCAAACACAACGGTAAACTTCAACTTCAAAATTTCAAATACAAAAGGGTTGGGCGCCAAAGAGCACTATGATTGCAGGACATGATTTCGCTGCAGAACCCTCTCTGGGCCAACGTGTTCTGTTGCTCGGTAACGAAACCTGGAGGGGTTTTTATCATCAACTGGAGGGGTTTTTATCGAGGGCAATATCACTAGTGTATCTAATTTTTCCGGAAAAATTTGAAAATTTGAGTTTTTAAGTAATTTGTTTAACAAATAGCATGGTTTTAAAAATCCGACTCGAAGACGAGGATTTTTCTACTCGGGCGAATGCTCTTTGTTAATCAAATTTCTTAGAAACAAGTATTCCAAATTTTCTATAGGAAAAATTGGAGTCGTGAGGGATATGTGGTAAGATTATTTCCTGAAATCAATAAATAATATTTAATATAACAATATTTTTATTTAAAATAACAACCATTTTTAAACTAAAAAACATAATATAATTTCATAATTACTTCATACTCATTTTAACTTACCTTTCCACTTTAAAATTAAATATGAATTTTTGTCAATGATTGGTCAAAGTGAGAAAATGCAATATTCAAATAGATATTTTGTAAGAAGAGGGATTTATTATTTTGAAGCTTGCAATGATGTACAAGCAATATATAAAAAAATAAAGGTTTTTTTCCATATTTTGAATTAACTTTGTATCTTCATATCTCCGAAACCATTTATTATATCCAGTTTTGCGATCATCTTTTTTCTTTCCTATTAAATAAAGAAAAGAAAAATACTGTACAACTTCGGCAAATTTTTGCATACCACTGGAGATATTGTGCAAAATTTAACTAGCACTTATTTAACACTCCATGCATTTTGAGATTCTCTAAATCTTACCTAAATAAACACATTAATTTATAAAAATCTTTATTTAAAACTGTGAATGTTTCATATCTTTGAAAATTGGCCTATGAAAAGATATGATTGAGATATATGCATATACTAGAAATTAGAGGAAAATTAATCATAATCGATATCGGTAAATAGTGTACAAAATATGCTATAGATTTGTAAAATGAATAACCCTGTTTCTCTTAAAATCTCACCCTGTTAGAATTACCATATCAAACATATCAAAAGTATTTGGGAATTAACAGCGCCATTTTCTAAATTGCCTATTTTAGTCTAGCCAATATTGCCACCATTTCAAATGACAATAATTGTCAAATTATTTATTGATTTTATCATTTAATGGGTTTAATATTGCCTTTTGGGAATCCTATAAAATATAGTTTTTAATGCATTATGTAAAGTATTACTTCATATATGTGGGAAGGAGTAGGATTAGAAAAGGCTGCATAGTTTTGTGTGAAATATCTTGTTTGTTCCCGATCGTATTTTTAAAGTTGGAAACAGTACATCCTCCTATAATCTATAAAATTGTGAAATTAACTCATATCTATATATTTAAAACACTAAGCCAGATATTTCAGCAAGTTCGTGAGAGAGAGTTGTACTGCACCAACTTACATGATTTTTTTTTAAATACTCGTCTGGTTACCGAGACCTTTCAAAACTATTTTTTGTAATGTTTTATTGCGTATTTTTTCTATAAAACTAATATATTTTTCTTCAATAACATTTCTGGACAATGTGGTGAAAGCGCCCCATATTCTTATAATTCCACTGAAAACTCATCGCGCCATCTAACGGAAAAGGCAGAACAAGGTCTGCCGGGCCAGTTAGTATATACATCTAAAACACTAAGCCAAATTTTTCGTGTGAGAGCTGTATTGCATCGATTTGTATGTTTTTTTTTTTAAATGATCGTCTAGTTAACGAGACTTTCCAACATTATTTTTTGTATTGTAAATTTATATAGGGTGTTTCAAAAAAATCGGGTCACTGATTAATCACGATTCTGCTCAAACCGCTTGACGTAAAAAGCTGCATTTTGGCACAAGGTTGATTGTAGGATGTAGAGGATCGATAAGAAGGGATTTTTCAAAACTCAAATTTCAAGGGAGTGAAACTCCCTTAAATATTATAATGTATTTTATTTGATTTCATATTTTAAAAACGATTGCTTTTTTGGAAAAACGCTTACACTCGTGTATTTTATTTGATTATTTTATATATTTTAAAATTTCTCTAAAATGTATACAGGGTGTTTCAAAAAATTGGGTCACTGATTAATCACGATTCTGTTCAAACTGCTTGACGTAAAAACCTGAATTTTGGCCTACAGGTTGATTGTAGAATGTAGAGGTTCGATAAGAAGGGATTTTTCAAAACTCGAATTTCAAGGAGGTGAAACCGCCCCTTAAATATTATAATGTATTTTATTTGATTTCATATTTTAAAATGTCTTAAACATTTATACAGGGTGTTTAAAAAATCGGACTAATTAATCATGATTCTGCTCGAGTCACTTGACATAAAAAGATGAATTTTGGCATACATGTTGATTGTAGCATGTGAAGGTTCGATAAGAAGACATTTTTAAAAAATCAAATGTTAAGGAGATGAAATAAATAAAATATTTTTCATTTAAAAAACGGTTAGTTTCAAAAAAAATGCTTGAACAGGTATATTTTATTTCATATTCCCAAGCCCCTGTTGACAAATAAGGAAAGACAATGCAACAAAAAACGTGACTTATAAAAAGATATTTAAATAAGGCGATTTAAGTATCTCTTTATATCCTTTTCGTTCTCGTTATACACGAAAGAATTCGTGAATACTCGCTAGTTATGTTTTAAATGCTTTATAAATATCTCAAATTATAAGTTAGATTAAGTGAGTAATTGATTATATTATAACTTTAAATAACGTAATAATGAATATGCTTCTCAAATATATAACAAAATAGCAAGTGAATCTTTCCTATCCTTGAATGCAATTTTTGGCTATTGTAGCAGGCATTTAACTGATATTTGTTTTTTTTCGATTCCATGATCAATGGAAGTGAAATGGCGATAATCAATTGCATATTTTTCAAAAGAAAACTTGGAATGGAAGTGGTTTAAATATGGCTTTAAATCCAGGCGATTTACTCAGGTTTTTAATTGTGTGAAACCGAAAACTAGTTAAATATTTTACTTTAGTATGTACGAAAAAAAGAAGAAAATGGTAGCCGGTTTTTTATCAAAAAAGCGAACTCTGTTATTATTTAAACTAGATAAGAATGTTTTTATTAGAAATATTTATAATGAGCAGCAAAAGTTATGGTACGAGCGGGGATCGAACCCGCACCTCTGGATCACTAGTCCATTTCTCTAACCAATTGCGCTATTGTACCACTGATAAGCAATTCGTTAGATTTTCTACATATTCAATCCCACCAGTATCATAACCATTGTTGATCCTGCCAAATATTCTAACCATGACGCTATAAAAACCTATAATTAAAAAAGACATTTCACAATTTAATACATGTTCCTCTAACGTGACGTGAGTGTATTTACCCTTAGTTACCAATTAGTAATAAGACACATTGCTTGTCCTAAGATGATATTAACACTAAATTCATGTTGTGGCCATTTAGTCATGCTGGTTCAAACAGTCTATTTAACGGGACGCGTGTTAAATCTTTAGTGACAGCTTTAATGACTTTAATTAATTTTACTATTATTATATTTACTCTGTACTGTGTGAGTAAAGCTAATTACCACTTTGCGATCCCAAATGGTTGTGGGAAGTAATTTCTTTAGGCTTGCTCGCAGAAAAAATATTTCACTTAAATAGTATTAAAAAAATTTAAAAGTATATTATAAAATAGCACCCTTACAGTTATGTAAGTTGTTGCTCGAATATAAAAACATCTTCTATACCAAATACGTATGTCAAATAAAAACGATTTTTGAACACGTATTTTATAATATAATATTTCTGAAAAGAGAATGAAAATGTACCTGTATTTAAATGTTAGTTTATATTTCACAGCAATTTGTCCCTTTTTATTAAACTTTTTTTGCAGGCTCGTGCTCATGCATTTTAGTAATCTCGAATAACAACAAATAGTTGGGATCGGATGCAATACTAATCGCACAGTGTGGGTATTTCATGAACCAGAAATTTCCTCGACAAATTTCATATATATATTATATAAAAGAACTTTTATTTCAGTATAAAACCGTTGATTCAATCAACGATAAAACTTTCATTGGCTCCGGAGAATCTTATTCTTTATTCTGAGTATGTTTATTTTTGTCAAGCGTATCAAGTATACAGGGTTTAAAAAGAACACTATTTTTGGGTTTTTTGCCACTATTACAATATAAAACTAAAATATGAAACAAAAACTGTAGATATTTATCTATGCAGTCTTTAGTTCCAATATGAAGGTACCCTGGGAACGACACTAAAAAACATCTATTTTCTTGACGTTTCGGGGTAATGTCTACCACCGTCTTCAGCAATGTCTTTTTAATAAGTATATCTAAAAATGGAAGTTGTTGGTCTGTTCGTTTTTCAATGCTTAGAAGCAAACTTATAAAAACAAACCTAACAACGAAGAAGAAAATACAGAAAATGCTATTTATAAAATTTCCTGTCAATGGAATACATTTTACCTAGGTGAAACCTCTAGGCCATTAGCCAAAAGAATTAAAGAACATCAAACATACACAAAAAATAGGGAATATCAAAAATCAAACATTTGCCAACATGCACTAAAAACAATCATAAAATTAATTGGAATTGTTAAATAAAGATAATAAAATACAATAAATTAAAATGAACATACTAAATTTACACATATTTTTTCACCTTAACAATTAAAAATAACACCTTTAAACTGATATTCTGTCACAGATTAGCCATTCTGGATATATTTCTGTTACAAAACATAAGTACTTAATATTTTACTTTTAGTTTTAGTTTTGCTAAAGGCAGGGATAGACTTTCCCTCGAAACGTCCAGAAAATAGATTTTTTCAGTGTCGTTCCTCGGGCACCTTCATAGTGAACCCAGAACTAAAGACTGCATATTAAACTTCTAAGGTAAATATATAGGGTTCTTGTTTCATATTTTAATTTTATATTGTAATAGCGGAAAACCCAAAAAAAGTTTTTTTTTAAATCATGAATTCGCCGCCACTACGATTTCGTAATTATTAAGTATACAGGATGCGTCAACAAGGTGTTCTCCTTCGATAGCGCTTAAACTACAAGATATACGAACAAAAGTTTATAGACGGACATAATGTAAACATAACTTGACAATCTAGAGTGCATCCCAAAAAGAAGCAAATATATTTTATTCAGCTAAAGTCTTGCATGCATATTTTGTTTCATTTTTAAATTTGAATATCAAGTTGCAAAGCAACTAATTAATTTTGTTCGTAATATTTTAGAAATTTAATGGGGCTTTTATAGAAATCATGTTATAGGATAAATAAATTTATACCACAAGAACTACGAGGTACCTCGTACACAGATATTATTTATTATTTTTCAATTTGCTATACAGAATGTTAGCCCTGACTTGACCAAATCGTGTAAGTTAAATGTGCATAATTTCTTTTTTAATTGAACTTTTTTTACCCGATGGGTTAACCTTTATAATACCTTTATGTTTCGTTAAACATATCCTTTACCTAAATCTTACTGAAAATGAATTATATTTTATATGAAGCTACGTAAAAACAGATTATTTCATTATTTTATTAAAGCTGTCTATAGTATTGAAGACTAAATGATTTTCGCTGAAAAAACTGGTATTTTGATAGTTCGGAAGAAAGTTTTTTATATTGTTATTATCTTAGTTATTTCTTTGTGTTATGGAGGGAATTTTTTTATTATTTTAATCATGAATTTTTCATGAGAAGCTTATTGATATGTCCTATGCATGAGGACCAAGGGACAAGTATACTTCGCAGTGAATATTTCCTTCCATATCATAGCCAATTATTGCAGGAATATCCTTTGAATTATAAAAGAATTTTCATTGTTTGACAGTAGGCGCACAATACCTATAATTTAGCAACAATGTAAGTTTTTCGAATATATTATGTTTAACATTTCGCTAAAATTAATGTGTTTAATAGTTGTTTTAAACGCTGATATATGTTTCAGCCATAGGAAAATCGCATTATTGGACTACATTTAAGACAGTCTTACTGGTGAAATTTATATTGACCTCCTAAAGATCCAACTAGACGCGCTTACTTTTAAATGGGCTACCCGAATATACTAAAAAAAGAATGTGTTTTCAGCTGAATAAAGCGCTGGTTCATTACTGTTAAATTTCTAAATAGGTAGGGGAGGTCTGGTGTCTTAGCCAGCAAGATCTCTTGACCTCACCACATTTGATTTTTGTTGTTGTTTGAATATGTGAAAGAAAGAGGTTACCATACAGCTCCTACTACCAGAGGGCAAGAAGTAGTCAAACCACCGCTTCAAATATGTCAAGGAAAGTAATGTCTAACCAAATTCCTGCTTGTGATTTAAATTTGGCAGGCCGTATTGAACCTAATTTATAAAATCTTTATAATCATTTACAAGGCATATTTAGAGCTAGTTCCTTCAGCGACAACAAAAAATGTACTTGTTATCAGTTGTTAAAATATAAATTAGTTTATAAAGAAGTATATTTTTGTTCATTTAATTAGGCTTTGCTTACGTTAGATGTGTCCTGATCTTTATTATTTTTTTTGGTTCAAAGTACCTTGATTAAAATGATAAAATTACCAATTTTCGCGTAGCTTTAAATAAAATTTAAATATATTTTCAAAATTACAAGATTTAGGTATAGGACATATTGAAACGAAAATAAAGGTACCTATTTAAAAAAGAAACTAGGTCGGGTTAAAATTGCATTAAAAAAATCGGAATAATATGCATTAAACTTATCACTTATCAGTTGGATTTTTAGCTAAATTGAATGATAAAAGATATTCAGGGTATCTCTTTTAATGAACTAAAAAAATATTGAGTACTTTTTTTTTTGACTGCCAGGTATATTACCAAATAATTTTAAGTCATGCTACTTTATCCTATGAATTTGCATAAAACTTTTTTCGTAATTCTTACAGTCTAGACACGATTGAAGGAGAATAGTTTGTTTACGTACCCTGAATGTGCAACTGAGATATTTAAACTCATATTAAGCATTTTAAAAAGCAAATACTTTGCATGAAAAAGCGAATATCTAAAATTCCAACTCTGACATGGGGCTGCCAGAGTTGATATTCATTTATCAGTTTTTTGATGAAAAGGTTGAGGGTATTGACATAAGATAAATCGACTGAAATCCATTTCCCTTTCACGGATGTTTTAATTCACGTCAATGTTTTGAACCACAACCTACTTGTTCGTTAATCTTTTACAATTTTTGCCTATTCAGTATCTGATCTAGTACATAATATAAAATCCTTTTTGTATTCCATTCTGCTTTAAAGTAAAGTTCGGCAGTTCGGCTATTCAAATGTTCTACGCGTCATTATAGGGCATTCAGCTGTTAATGATTGCATACCATAGCGAAGCTCTTGATATTGCAGTCAGCAGGGTCGGTCGCAGTTATCAAAACATGAATGCGACTGTAGGAAGCGCTGGCGCGAGCTTTACGCTTCTCCTGAACGGCAGGCTATCCGTGCCATGCGATACACCGCATCCGCATTATAACTGCCGCTAACCGCGTGTCAAAACGTGCATTCCGAATTGACATTCCCGCCTCTCTGTGATTGAGCGTTGCGTATGTTTTAAACTTTTTAAACTCGTGTGAACACTGTGCGAACTTCTGTGCTATCTTTTGAATCAAAAAAACTGAAAGTAATGTGGATTTTTGTTATCAAAAGACTGATTTTCTTATTTTATATTGGTAAGTAATAATAATAATTGCTGAAATACTGCTTGATGGAGCGCTAATTGAATCAGGATCAAATATTTTTTGTTTAAACATTATATAAACAAAAATTCTATATACGGGAAAATAACAATTTTTCTGCCTTGAAAAGCTAGAAAACTACAAACAGAACTTGTTGAAGGTTGATTTAAAATATACTTTATATAGCTTTTTTAATAAATAAAAATTAGAACTATGTTAATTTCACTTTTTTTGAAGAGAAAAAAAAAATGTGCTGGACGTTTCCATTTGACTGCGCTGCTGCTAAAGTTTTACACCCACGGCTAACATATTTTTCGAGGGTTTACAGTTAGATTGCGAGACCAACTTTTTTTACGCAAGATCTAACCGATACGAGATTAGGAGTTTTGTGGAGTCGACAAAAGTTTAAATCCTTTCTTATTAATTACCTCAGTTTGAACAATTTTACTTAAAAGAAATGTAAACTAATTATTTTAAAATAACATAATTTATATGCTTATGACATACAAATATATATATTTTTAAATTTAACTGTAATATTAAAGAGCAGTGTACCGAAAAGTCTATTTGGATATTTTGTAAAAAAATTTAGGCTTTGTAACTATAAGAAAAATAAAAAATAATATTAATATAATACATAATCCAATTATCGCATAAATATATAAAATTCATTATACAAGGCAAAAAGATACATTTATTTAAAAATCAGATTAGTCTAAGTCCAACCGGAATTACTTTTCAATGTTTCGCGTTCGATTGTACGAAGTATCTTCAGGGATTTCGATTTTGCGTTTGTATGAGATCATGTTTGGAACGCTAGTTGTCAAACACATCTGGCTTCTTGAGCTTATATAAACACAGACCATTTTCCTTTATTTACATTCTACAAAATTTTTTTTTTAAATAATCTTTTGTTGATTTTAGATATTGCCAATTGTTTTAGGGATATCAAAAATTGTGCAAATGTTTGAACTTCGAAGAACTCTTGTAATTTAATTATAAATGGCTTATTCCAAATTACTATTATATTAAATAAAACGTATTTCGCATGACGTGTGTTTTATTCGTAAACTCAGCTCACATGTTTATTTGTTTAAAGGCAATTTCCTTTAAACTGTATCAAAATTACATAGATTGGAATACATTTTTTAAAAATGATTTTTTACCACAAACATACGTTATATGCCCAACACCAAAAAAATATTTTGTATATTAAAATACGTTTCCCCGTTTAAAGGTTGGACCTTTTCATAATATTTACCTTTCGAAGCGTCAAAATAAAAAAGAAACAGTTAATAAATTTACATCAATTTCTCAATATATACAATATTAGAATTGAAAAGTATTTTAATATGCAAACATTTTTTAAGCGAGTCTGTGTATTTTCACGTAGGTCCAAATTATTAAATCCAGTCTTAAGTAGGTATATTCATATTATATTTATAATATTACACAAATAATTATCACTAAGACTAAAGTTTGGATTTTTAGCCAAATTAATAATTGTTTCTAATAATTTTCCGGGATTTCTCATCAATACGTAAAACATTTTACACAGCACTGACACGAGCAGAAAATTGCATTTACGTACTGTTTATTTAGATTCATTTTTACTACTTGTAAATTCACTGTGATAAACAGAAATGAGTAAATACCTCGAAAAATATATATCTTTATATATTTGGTTGTTTTCTGACAATTAATTTACTAATTAAACGTTGGAGATGCATAACCTTTTTTGCCATCCTTTGATTATTTCAGAACATATTAAAATATAAACTACGCCCTTAATACTAAAACAAATTATGAAATGTATGCCTTGTATAAAAAAGAAAAATACACGCATAAAAATAACCAAATGTCAAGAAATGAAAGTTATATTTACAAAAAGCTAATGTAATAAAGTATCAAATTATATGTTAGATAATTTCATCAATTAACTTTAAAATCCCATAAATAGCTCTCTTTAATGGCTGGATTTCGCCATTGTTGGAACTTATACAAAGAAAGGAAGCTGGTATTTAGGAATTAAAAACTATTAATCTCTAGAATCTCTGTTTTTCCGCGTTTGTTTAAAGATCAGCACTAAATAAAAATCATATTACATAATACATATTTTTGGGTTTCGTAAAATAGCCGTTTCCTTAAAATAATCTTGACGATTCATATATAATATAGCAAAAAATTATTGCTAGAAATGGTATTAAAATGACACAAATTGTAAAGAGTGAATTAAGTAGGAATTAAAGTAAACAACTTGGTAATTTTTTATCCGTAACTTCCTTGGTTATGAATCTTTTCTAAATGTAAAATGCGCACATATAGTGGAGGCAAACTAATTGGAAATGATACCTTACGAAAATCTGAACCGTTGCTAGTAAGAAATTGGTTTAAAATATTTCGAATATTATAATCATTGTTGCTATTGTTAGGATATACATCTAGTATTCTCGCATTAAATAACCTTATTAAGTTTAAAAAATAATTTATTCATTACAAAATTCGAAGCACACTACATTTTTAAGCAGCAAACTAATTGGAAACGTATTTCTAAATCAACATTTTCTAACAAGTAGGCCCATTTTAAAATTGAAAATCAACATTTTCTAACAAGAAGGCTTATTTTAAAATTGAAAATCGTTACCATAAAGCTTCAGTGGGTTGTTGACTTCCGTTCCTGTCAATAATTTGCAAAGGAAAATAACGACAAGCCATTATTAATCTTCATAGGAAAGGCTATTTGTATTAAAATATTGCAGAAATGGTTCATCGTTCCATAAAGGCGGTGTTTAACGGTGTTCATCATGTTAGGATTCATGGAATCAATAGGAAGCACTTCCTAGGAAGCGACGTCCCAGAAAAACGAGTATGGAAACAGATCGTCGAATTGATCGCATTTCTAAGACAGACCCTCATAAATCAGCAGTTGATAGTTGGAAAGAAATTTTTGTTGAAAATCCAAGGGAATTTAGTGTTCGAAGTGTTCGTAATTGTCTGAACGAGGCACAACTTTTAGGCATGGTATTATCAAGGAAGAAGCCTCACCTTTCTGAAGGAGCCGTTTGGAATTTGGTAGAAATCACCGTCCTTGGAACGTCCAACAATGGAAGCAGACACCATGGTCAGATGAATCCAAGGTAAATAAAGTCTTATGATGGAAAAAGTTTTGTTTGGCGTCCACCAAATAAAGAATTTGACCCACGCTAAACCATGAAAACATATCATGACATGGGGCTGCTTCTCTTGAAATGGTGTTAGCCCTCTTTATAGAATAACTGGTTTAACTATGGATAAGTATGAATACATTAACATACTGGAAAACGTGATGCAACCATATGCAGTAGAAAATGTATCAGGACTTTGGAAATTATAACATTATAATGATCCTAACCACTCTGCTAGGAAGGTGTCTGGCTTCAGGATAATCATGTAGATGTTTTACAATGGCCATCTTGTAGTCCAGATCCTAACCCAATAGAAAATCTTTGAATGATAGTTAAAAGGAAATTATGTTCAAGAACTGTCCGAAATTTCGACGAGGGTGTGAGAGAAGCTTGGATCAGTATTCCACTAGAGACTTGCAGACGTCTAATACAGTCCATGCCTACGAGATGTTTGAAAGTAATTGAAGCCATTGGATATCCACCTAAATACTAGGTACTCAATTGAGACAAAAACTTATAAGTTGTTAGAAAATGTTGATTCAGAAATACGATTCCAATTAGTTGGCCGCTTCAAAATGTAGTGTTCCTCGCATTTTGTAATGAATACATTATTTTTTATACTTAATAAGATTATTTAATGCGACAATAATAGATATACACCCTAACAATAGCAACAATGATTATAATATTCGAAATATCTTAAACCAATTTCTTACTTGCAACGGTTCAGAATTTCGTAAGGTATCGTTTCCAATTAGTTTGCCGTCACTGTATTAGTTCAGCGTTCAATTCATAGTATGACCCATTTAAAAAAAAACTAATTTTCTATTTTGATTTTGGTGAACGGTTTTAGCTCTAAAATGCCCTACATAACAATATATTTCATTTTGTTGGTGCTAGTACTGGCCAAAACTCTGAAAACAACAGATTATTTCGTAAATCTTCCCGAATTTACGAGAAAATAAACATTTACTAATAAAAATGAAGCCAAAAAGCGCTAAAGCTAAAGTACATCAACTGCATATGAATAAAGAATAATGCTTGATTCTCACTCCCAGTGAAATAATGGAAAAATGGTTCAAAATTAGATGGATAAATTAATATCTCGTAAAAAACGCACTGTATGCATTTCTCATTTTCTGCATTATCATTAAAGCTCGGATTTATATGCGTAAAAAACAGACGAAATATGTGCATATATATGCAAGAATTTTGTAAATATATGAACAAGATATGCAGAATATATGTACAAAATGTCTTCCGATAGTCAGTTGCTCTTTTTGAAAGCAGCATTAAAAAATTTGTATAAAAATGTTAAAACTCTCGTCTTTGCCACCTTTTGATACCTTGGTAAATAACATCACGATACGTGGGTTAATATACAAATAATTGCCCCGTACAGACCGCATGCGTACGTATAAATAGCAAAAAAATTTAAATATTAATTCGAAAAAAAATTACATATTTATTAATTAAAAAAATATTATACAAAACTATTTTTTAATTATTAAAGGTTTTTGTAAATTATCTACTAAAAAGAATTGTCTATTATTGCTTAACACTGTTTTTTAGTAGAAAAATTATGTTCTACATAGACTGATTATCCGCTATCGTGTAATATGTGCTTGAAGCAAGATATTATGTCAGGAGATATCTCAAAATTATCGCCAAAAAAAACCAGACAATACAATCGATAGTAAAAGTATATACAAATATACTTTTATCATTTAAACTAGAATCAATAAAGTCAATCGGTTTAGGAAGACCGGCCATGAAATCTCTTTAAACCAGTGGTGTCCCGCCGTTCTTTAAATAATATGGCACTCCTTTTTGACTATAGGCACTTCAGATAATTAAAAAATGTAACTATGCTTAATGAACCTTTATCTATATTTGTCTGATTTCTTTTGTATACCGTACTTCTATATCTCTTTTGTGTTGCAAAAACGGCGAACTTTCGAATTTTAAAATGATTTAATTCTGATTTTTCTTGAACGGTTCCCGGGCTACTGCCTACATCCACTATTATTGGACCACCCAGTACAGTGATACAGGATTTACAAGTCCAGATTTTACAAGGGCAGCCAGCATCAGATCCAGTGAACGAGATTTATCAAAATTAATTTATGCAGTTCGACTTTGGGCTACTCGGGTATGCCAAAAGTGGCCGTCTGTCTCCGTTTGTCATATTACTTTATACAGGGGCCGCCATTGTAAAATACTATACAGGGCGTTTTCTGATTGCGTGCTGATGTTAAAGGGGGGTGTTTTTATGCTCTAAAGGTCTTAAGTTTTGAGATACAGGATGGTAAAGTTTAAAAAGAAAACCTTTTTTCACCCCAATTCTGATGCTATTGTAGATAACTACATGAAATTTGATACACGTCTTCTATGCTTTAAGGAGCATACGGATTTACCCAGGTTAATTACATATGCAAGCTACTGGTAGAAATTTCAAAAATTGATTGTTAATAAAAAATGTCCTTTTACAGTTATTTATCTATAATAGCATCAGAATTAGGATTTAAAAAAAAATGTTTTTTTTTAAAACCCTGTATCTCCAAAGTTAAAACTTTTAGGTTCATATTAAACTTTTTTTCTTAAAAAGAATCACCCCCCTTTAAGTAATAAGTCAGACGGCGACAAACGATCATTTTTGGCATACCCGAATAGCCCAAAGTCGAACTGCATAAGTTAAAATTTTCATAAATTTTGTTCATTGGAATCAGTGCTGGCTTCCCTACTATAACTACATTGATATGTTAATTTTAGAAAAATATGAGGTCGCACATGTATGGAGGCAGCCTTAAAGGTGTATTAGAGGTTACGTAAAAAACCGTCAATTTTATACTTTTTTCTCTAGGCTTGTTGGGTGATATAATTGATATTTTCTTCATGTTGGATCACATACAAGATTGTTCGATTTAAGCCACGATATCATATGAGCTTTTGTAGAGTATTTAGTTAGCACTTTATCTTCTACGTGATAAGACGCATCATCCATTACCACGACTGATTTGGGAGGAATGTGAGGTAGAAGCTTCTCGAGGAACCACTTTTCAAAATTATCTCTATTCATCTGTCCATGATAGTCTCCAGTTGTTAGTCCCGAGCGAATAACTAAAGCAGCACCTGGAACAAATCCAGCTTCTGAACCAGCGTAAACTATAATAAAGCGACTACTAGAGCGTATTCCCTCATTCATTCATATCATTATCTACTCAGGTTTCGTCTAGATACACAATATTGCGTCATTCTTGCCTATATTGCCTTACAGTTCATAGATATTTTACCCGTCAGTAAAAAATATTTGGTCTCTCATTTTCGTTTATTTTGGCACTTGCGCCAAACAAAACCATTTGATCGTAAAAGCCGATTTAAGGTTTTATCCCGTACGGAAAATCTATTTTGTTCTTTTCAACACGAAGTAGGGGTTTGAAGGTCGGAACCTTCTTCAAGTTTATATAAAAATCCTCTATTGTTCGTAGAATTACTTGAAAATCACCATCGTCAATTTTATCTTTGTATGATAATCGGGTTCTTTTTTTTACTAGGTGATTTTAAAGGTGAAGTAGAACATGAGCGATCATTATGTTCTCTTTGAATTTTTCTTACACTACTTTCCGAAACACCAGTGTAAAATGCAGCGCGTTCTGTTCGGTTTTAAATTGGAATAGTCAAACTATTATTTTCAGCTTCTCTAGTACAGGCCTCTATAACGCTCGCAATAACTTCACGTGCACCGCTTCGAATTGTTTTTACTTTTTTGCTCGCTATCGTTACTTCGAAATAATAATTCAAATTCAACGCAACGCATTTATATAGAAATGAAAACAAATGCTCGAAATGTATGGGCGCCACTAGAAATAGCTAGAACCTTCTAGCGGCAAGTGCATGGAGACTCTAGGCACATCCCAATTACAAGTGGACCAGTGCGAAATTTACTAAATCCTCGATTAATTTTCCGTACCGCTTAGCTGGAGCACTTTATAGGTGAAGCGGCAAACTATTACAACAAATAAAATAACATAAAATTTATTTGCGTACACAAATTTTACTTTTCCGCTTGTTTAAGACTATGAACCTTTATTTTAAGGACCGCCCGGTTTTCTTTCGTGTCCCGCACTTAACCTAATGCTAAAATATTTGGGATGGGTTTTACCGAGGGTTTTACTCAACTGCCATATATTTTTTACTGGGGAATTCAAATATTTTAGATGCTTATCTAACAAAGCAAGAATTACATTTGTTCCAAAATATGTAACTTTATGCAAAAATCGTTAAAATATGAAACTATTGTATAAATATGCTAAATATACATTTATATACATTTTACATATAATGCGAGATTTAAATATCAGATTTAAAATGCGTTTCATGAAAATAGGTATTTTTATTTATTTCAATGGTAAAGCGAAATTAGCCAGTGCTATAATTCTTTTTAGGCACCACAAAGATAGCTATATGTTTGCTGCCAGAGAAAGCTTAAAGCAGTGGCTAATTTAGTCCAAGTATAGTTTTTAGAATCCAGTTTTATAATTTACTCAGTACTAAATATCGTTAGGATACAAAGAACAAAGCTTAAAACAAAGTGTTAATGATATTACTGTGCGTGCCCTGGGTTAGAGGTATTTTCGATATGTGGCTGATGTAATTTTTCTGGATCTATTTTCTTACAATATTTTTTAGTATATTTAAATTTTTTATTTGAATCGCGGAGTTCTTAAAGCATATTAGTTAAGCTAACTGAGCTATAACTGACCCCTTGTAGGCGAACGCTTGACCCTTTTTTCTCATTTCTGTGGGTTTAAAAGGACAGAGCCCTGTAGTTCTAAAGCCAGACAGATCATCTCAGACCACACTCTATTCAAGAGGGATGGGTTTATCTACTGTCTATATGACTGAATTACAATTGGGGCAAAGTGCGAGTTAGGTTCTATGACATTTTTCTATCAGGACTGTCAATTTCTAACGAAAGTGTAAAAAAGTATTCTTACCCATATCAAATTTTTGTTGAAAGGTAGGCTTATATACAACCACTGGAATTAAGAGATTGCTGGCTGCATCTCCCATGTCATAATGCTAACAGATGCTTGTGAATGCTGTACAACTCGTTTGGTTCCTTTTGAATTTATGACTTTCTTGGCTCTGGGATTACTTTGAACATTTAAGTCATTATAATTAAATAACAGACGAGGTTTTGCATCTTTTATGACAACTTGAATGTTCTGAAACGAATTGTAAATATTATATGACCTAATTCGAGTTAATTTTACTTTTGCTGCTAAAGGGACGGTCAGGTTGTTATGATGAATATTTAAAAATGTTAAATATACTAATTATATATTAAAAAATGTATTTCACGGGTTCTTCAATTGTTTCATTGCCCTAATTTGTTTTTATAAATATGTATGTAACAGGTTCTTTTTGGCAGTTTGAGAAAGAAGGAAATTGTTTACTGTGTTTAAAGTGTTCAGAAATAATTGCTTCTCTTGAGATATCAGATAGGGGGGATGACCAATGGTCCCATTATAGATGCTCTTATACTTTAACTTTTAAACTAACCTTAAAGGATTTCTACCACTCGAAAGTTTAAAACGTTTACTTACTGCCCTGCCGTTTGAGACATGTCTCGCTAATTGGCAGCGGGTACCGTTTGAGCCAAAAATTTTTGGTGGTTATCTCTTTATTTCATTTTTCCTCAGCGTCATTACAAGGATTCTGATCCCTCTCTGGAACGTATCCTGTTATGCCCGTATGATGATTATGATCCTTCTCTGAAACGTATCCTGTAATTCCGCAAACGCTATGATCCATTTTTCTCAAACAACAATCACGATTTTGCTCTTTTTAGAGCTCATCAGGTCGCAAAGTAGTTTTTCTGTGATCCTATTTTTTTTAAGTTTAGGTAGTTGTGCCATATAAGTTTCTGTGTCTAGTGGCTTACAACGAAAAAATATTAAAATTTTTAAAAACTCATAAATTTTTTTGTAATAAAATTAACGGAAAATAAAAAAAAAGCGTTAAATTTCTTCTACCCGGAACTTCCCCCTTTACGAATCTTTCTTTTTATTAGGAATAGTGAAGTTTGCCAATTTAGTTTGCTAGATAGTCATTTAGTAACACATATATACTGCCTTTTCATATTGGATTACTACCAATATTTTTTAACAATTTTAATTCGTTTCGCCATCTTGACTTCGTACCCCAACTTTACCAGTCGATCTCTATATCACACTTAATGATCGTACAAAATTTGAAAATAATCTAACAAGTAGTTTTTTCAGGCTGATTTTTTAAACATATTATTGGTCCGCTACTTTAATTTTGCAATCTTGGATTCGTACCAAAATAGTACCAGTTTATTCTTATGTAACACTTGATTTTTGTACAAAATTTGAGTTAAACTGAATAATTAGTTTTTAGTAACAATTTTTTTAATCCTTCACTAGGCCGTCATCTTGTTCCGCCATATTAGATTTTTATCAAAACATTACCACGTCTTTCATATATGATCCTCAATGTTTGATCAACTTCCACAATCGGGAAAGTAGTTTTTAAGCTATGCTGCGCAATGACTAACAGACGGGCCGATTGAGTTGACTATTCCACTCTATTGTTTTACAACGGCAAAAGGACATAGCAAGGGTCTGTTTTCTATTGCCAAAACTCATACCTGGACAAAATCAACAAGATGGTTTTTCAGCGACTATTCCACTCTATTGTTTTACAATGGTAAAATGACATAGCAGCGGCCTGTTTTCTACTGCCAAAATTCATACCTGGACAAAATTCTCCCTGCCTGGACAAAATCAACAAGATGTTTTTTCAGCGACAAAATTTTGTTGGGTTAAAGTAAATAATTCATCTTGTCATTATGACAAAATGTCACCTAGGTCAAATATCCTTGGTTACCAATTTAATTACCCTATTTATTACGATACAAACAAATAACAAGACGCGCTTTTGACAGTTATTTCTTTTAATTTCACTGTTTTATTTGATATCGTATATGGTAAGACATTGTTCTCGTGAAATAGTCATGTCGAATACCACGGGAGAAAAAATTTTGAATAATTTGTATATTCAAGTTTGTTGGTTTTTGGTAATTTCGAAGTAACAAACTTTCATAAACAATCGGAAAATTTTGCCGGCAAAATTTTCTCTCTTGTGGTATTATATATGACAAAATTTTGTTGGGTTAAAGTAAAAAATTGATCTTGTAATTTTGACAAGTGTCACGTATTCAATATTTTAAATAATAAATAAAATTATTTTCATGGATATTAAAAAATAAAGTTGTTATACTTTATTTCTTTTGATTTCACTTTTTTATTTGATATTATATATATGGTAAGACATTGTTCTCGGGAAATAGTCATGTCGAATACCAAGCGATAAAAAAGTTTGAAGGTATAATTTTCCTCTTGTATATTCAAGTTTGTTGCTTTATGATAATTTCGCTCATGACATTTTTTAAAATCACTCGCCTGAAATGTCATTCGCAAAATTACCAAGCAACAAACTTTCATAAACAATTGGAAAATTTTGCCGACAAAATTTTCTCTCTTGTGGTATTATATATGAGAATATTCCACTCATGTACAAATTTTCCCGTAAGACTGGTGGTGTTTTCGAAAAATTATAGCGGCAATGCCACGTTGTCTAGGAAACATGGTGTTTCCACTTACCTGGTTAGGTGTGGTTACATACCTAACCAAAAAATGAAATCTTGACAATATGAAACCTGCTAGAGTCTCTAGAAACTGATTTTTTTAAGTATCTTTCAAACATTTTTGAAAAGTTGTCAATATGAATAATCGCTTTGGGCTAGTTCAAGAAGAGGAAATTGATGAAAATATAATTGGAAGCGAACCAAGAAACATCGTTAAATCCAAGAAGAGCATCTGGAGACAGTTTATGTCATTCTGCGATGAAAAAAACTATACGTTTAACCAAGGTACTCCAGTATCCCAACTATTTTGAAAAGCTAGGCCTACAATATGCGAAAAATGAACGGGGAGGAATATGAAGAAGGCACGGTAAAAATTATTTGGAATGTGACGGCGAAATTATTGATGGAAAGGTATTTCAATGAATACAAAATTAAAATAAATCCCTTCGAGCAGATCGAATTCAAATCGGCCCGAGACGCAAAAAATGTCAAAAGGAGACATTTGCAAGGTATTGAAGGCAAACGCAGAGAATCGGCCGTTTTTTTAACATACAATGAATTAAAAAATCTAATCGAAGCTTATGATGAATCAACTCCAGAGGGTTTACAAAAGAAGTGTTTTTTTCTGTTGTCCTATGAATTAGCCTGGGGAGGAGGATAAGGTGCAAGAGCCGAAACAACTTTTTTCAAAGAAGAAACTGACAACTTCGGAGGAAAAACAGGTAGAATTCAATACAACCCTGTTTTTTCTAAAACATGTCAAGGTGGTCGCCGACTCGAAGTGGTTGGTGAGAAACGAGAGAAGTCCCAGCTTTTGCCCAGTAAGAATTTATAAAGAATTACAAGATAAAAGGAACTGGAAAAGTATCTCCAACACTCGACTATTATTGACGTCAAACCCCCATTGGAAAATTTCCGGAAAATGGTTCAAAAACAGCCCAGTAGGAGAAAACGAGTTTTCAACTTGGACAAAAAAACAAGCACAGAAATCAGGCCTCAATACCACAAAAAAATTTACCAACTATTCTCTCAGAGCTACTGCCGTGTCCAAGCTGCTCAAAAGCGAAGTGTCGTAGCAAAACTTGATAAAAATTACAGGTCATTAGAATGCAAAATCCCTATCAAGTTATTTGCAAATAGATCCAGATCACCACAAAAAAATTATTGAAAAAATGAGGGAACCTGGAAAAGAACCACCTCAACAGCACGTGCATCCAGCCCCTGTAGCAGCATCATGCAGCACAAGTACAAGTAGTGGTCTGACGGCATCTTCTACGTCGTCGCAAAACAACAATGTGGTTAATAATTATCAGAACTGTACCTTTTATTATACAATCAATAATTAAAATTGAATATTTAGATTTATATTAAGTACTTTTCAATATTTAGACAAATAATTTTATTAGTATATTATTTTTCAATTTGTGTTCAATTTGTTACGAAATTCAAGTTTCTGAACTTGAAAAAGATATGTATTTAATATTCAGTTAATAAAGCTTAGTTTCCCTGTATTTGATTCGTGGAATATTTCTCCTAAATACCATTCGTGCTTAAAAATTAACCAGATAATTTTCCACTCATGCGTGTTTTCTCTACAAATTTCTCTCGTCCTTCGGATTCGGGAAATTATAAGAAAACACGCATTCGTGAAAAATTATCGGAAAATTTTAAGCACTCGTGGTATTATCCCCGAAAATTTTGTTGGGTTAAAGTAAAAATTTGATCTTGTCATTTTGACAAGTGTCACCTAGGTCAACTATCCTTGGTTATCAATTTGATTGCCCTATTTATTACAATACAAAGAAATAAAAAGACGCGCTTTTGACAGTGTGCAAATTAAGCATTTCAATTCTTTAAAGGGAGTTCGGACGCAGATTCATCCAGATTCGGAAAAGAATCGTTACAAGATATAGAAAATATAGTTATTAAGAATATACCGCTCAATACCGAAAAAACTAAAAAATCCGGCTGGGAACAGTTTTCCCAGTTTGGTTCGGAGAGGCATTACAAATTAAAACACGACACAACTCCCGAAAAAGTAGCAAACATTCTGGAGGATTACGGCTCCAATATGAGAAAACAAAACGGTGAAGATTACAAAGAATCAAGCATAAAATCAATATGGAACACTACCGCTTAAATTATTCAAGAAAACTATTTAAAAGAGTTTGGAATTAAAATTGATCCTTTTACGGATATTCGCTTCAAAGCAGCAATGTTGGCCCGAAACACTAAGCGAAAACTACTCCAAGCCCCCCAAGAAGAAAGGAAAGTAAGCTCAAAGGCTTTTTGATGGCAGGTAGCTATGACGAAGATAACCCAGAGCCTGCAAAAAAATTTCCATCTATGTTCATTCAAACTTGCTTGGAGAGGGAATGAAGCGGCAAACTGTAAAGTGTTTTACTTCGAGAAAGAATTGAATATGAAAGGAGAATTTACTGGGCGAATCGAATATAACACAATTTTTTATAAAACAACAGAAGGAGGAGCAAAAGCCTTAGCAAGCAGTAAGTGGTTGACACAAAAATATGCCTTTGGGTGTAAACACCTTGGCAAAATGGACAAAACTCTCTGCACAAAGAATTGGTTTGGAAACCAAGAAGTTTAAGGTAACCTATCATTCACATTGATCTGCCGCAATATCTGCACTTGCAAAAAAAGGTATTGATGAACATCAAATAATAAAAATCACAGGCCATTCTAGAGTTCATTTAATCAAACCTACAACTTGACTCAGAATACACTACCTTCGTCGCCACAAACTCAGTTACCAAGAGATGAGATCAACGAATACCTATTATAATAACTGAACTTTCAATATTGTAAATAATAAATAAAATTATTTTCATGGATATTAAAAAATAAAGTTGTTATATTTTATTTCTTTTGATTTCACTGTTTTATTTGATATTACATATGGTAAGACATTGTTCTCGTGAAATAGTCATGTCGAATACCACGCGAATGACGGCTCGTGGTTTTATTACAAAATTGTCATTCGCGAAATTACCAAGCACCAAACTTTCATAAACAATCGAAAAATTTTGCCGACAAAATTTTCTCTCTTGTGGTATTATATATGATAAAATATATTTTATTGGCATCTAGCGACGCTAAAACGTGAAGATATGTAAAACTCGGTGGTTTTTACGATAACAAACATTTTATTTGACCGCCATCTTGGATTCATACTACAATTTTACTAGTTTATTTCTATAGCATATTTAATTATTGCAAAAATTTTGAAATCAATCCTTTAAGTAGTTTTTCAGACTAAATTTTTAAATATTTTATTAAGCCGTCATTTTGTTTCCCCATCTTGGACTCGTACAAAAATTTTATTAGAGGATTTCCACATAATATTTCATGTTTGTGCTCAATTTGAGATAAATTAGGTAAGCAGTTTTCTAGTAATACTTTTTTTACATTTCACTAGGCCGCCATTTTGATCCGCCATATTGGATTTTTACCAAAATGTTACTAGGTCTTCCTCATATGACCTGACAGACAGACAGACTGTCTGAAAACATGTTTTTCGACTTCCAGGTACCCTGAAACGTAAAGATCTGAAAAACCACGGATGATATTTTTTTTGACGGTTACAGTACTTACCTTTACGGGTAGTAATAATATAAATTGTAGAATAAACCCCGTTCTACGGTACATATAATTAAGTTTAGCAGAAAAATTCAAAAAGCTAAATGAACACGAAGTAACCAAAAACATACTCAATTATCTAAGTGTGTTTTGCATATTTGCGGGACGAAACGGAACTGAGTTATTGGGGTATAACATGGATAATGTAATTAAATAGTTTTATCGAGAAAAGTATACTGAAAATTATCTGATCTTTGTTTTAATTATTGCATTAACCATAAAGCAAATAAAAACGTATAAAATAGGAAAACTAACATGGACTAATATATTTTAATACATGCTTTAATTAGTTAGAACATTTCAAACAACAAAAACAGGCAAAACAGCAAGCCTAAAAGAAATTAAAGTTAGTTTGCATATTTGCAGGATGAAATGAAAATGATGGTGGTGCATTTTGCCTCTGATTTATGGGAGGTTATTCTCAATGTGACCGTAAATCTTAAAATATACCAGCACACATCTCATGGATAATATAAATACATAGTTTTACTAGGAAAATTACAGAGCAAATTATCTGATCTAGTTTTAATTTAGCATTTGCCATACAGGGGCAAATATTATACATAATTTTTTAATAAATTATACAGCAGTTATATCGTATATGAAACTGCATCTAGCATATCTTAAGAATACTTTTTGAGCTGTACTACACCGAATCTTGTTCAGGGCATTTCTTTTTATAAGCAGCATTTTATAAAAATCGTTTCTTGATTTATCACTTCTATACATAATTTGTTTTAGCATGTTTACTGCAGCTTCTGCTTTGACCTTTCCTTGCGTATGATTTGAGCTAGACGTATAATGTTCAAAATTCATTCTTTTTCAAAATTTTTGCACTCGCTACTAATAAAATTCGGACCGTTATCACTTACAACTTTCTTCAGGATGAAAAATCTTTTTAAAGACAACTGCTGCAATTTTAGAAGACATGTCTCGTAGTTCGTCAAACTCGAAGAAATTTGAATAGTGATCTAGTCCTAGAAGAAATTTTCTATTTTCTGCTTCAAAGTAATTTCGTAAATGACTATACTAACTAACTAAAGGGAGTTCGGGTTTTTCTTGAGAACATGTTGGCGGCCTTTGCTGATTTCTGGAGTACTTCACTTCAAAAAATTTCGTAATCTTAAATGCATGCTTTTATTTGAGAAAAAACTGACAACCAAAAATCTCTATGACTCTTGATGATTGTAATGCAATTTGTGTAACTTCTTTCTTCTTAGTTTAGGCGGTAATAATCTGTCTCTTTTAAATAGTAGTCCATTTTGCGAATGGAGATTCTCCTTAAATTTCCAATAAGGACGTACTGTAAGTGGAACTTACTGAATGGATTCAAACCAACAATCTGAACTAATTCGAATAATTCTTTTATTGATTGATCATCTGACGATTCTATTTTGTCTCCTTCGTAGTTTCATCTGCAACTTTTATATATTCTAACGAATTTATATTTTCAATTCCTTGTTCCGGAATTGTAAAAATGTCAATAATTTCGGGGGTAGTAACCCTAATGCATCTAATTTTGTCAATAATTCGGAAAAACTAGTTTCTATTGTAATTTGTTTAACAAATTTCTTAGAAACGAATCTTTTAATTTTTCCATATGAAAAATTAAATGCACGAGGGATATGTGGTATGGACTCATCAGACGAAGACCTACCAGAAGAAATTTTGGGCAGGAATCTACAAATAAGGTAAATTTAGAGTTACTACCTGCAAAATCAAAAGACCGATATGAAAAGCAGTACGAATATTTGAACAATTGGTGCAATGCCAAAAAAAGTGAAAACACCGAAAGAAGAAGTACTTTTATTGAAATGAACTAGGTTTTGGAAGCCAAATACCCTATGGTCTCTATATTCCGTGGTTAAAAATCTACTTAAGAAAGACTTAGACATTAGTAAACATTACCAAATCACTGCCTATGTCAAGAAAGAAAATGTGGGTTTTCGCCCAAAAAACAGCGAAAATCTTTACTGAAAAAGACATCCCTAAATTTATAACAGAAGCACTCGACTAGGTTTATCTTATGTTTAAGGAAATAACTATTTTTGGGCTAGCTAGTGCTTCCCGACTTGAGGAATTAACCAAACTTACTGTTGATTACATTGACGATAAAGGAGACCTCATAATCGTTACTATCCAGGATTCGAAAAACCATTCCGCCAGATCATTTGTTATTTCTGATGAAATTAATAACAGCAGGTATTTAAATCTGTACAGAAAATACGCCTGCTTAAATGAAAAATGAAAATGCATTACCCAATATATTGGAATTAATACCATAGGGAAAATTCCCTGCAACATTGCAGCTTATATAGGGTTCAAAAATCACAGGTCGCAGATTTAGGTGATCATCTGCCACTTTACTGGGCAATACTGGTGAAAGAATCACCAATATCAAACTACCGCAGAAGGATATTTAGAGGAATCCGTCAATCTGAAAAAAGAAATGCGTAACAAAATTCTATCTCAATCTCAATATTTCAAACGCTATTCTATCAACTTCCAGCTACAGTTTGGAAATATTCACATTGGCAAATATTTTACCGTGTCCCACTAGCAGCACGAATGTTACTTTGACACCTTTTTTATTTGCTTCAACTTCGCTGACTTCCGCAATGAATTTATATAATGCAAAAAATTGTTGTTTCGCCATAAATATAAATAATAAAAAAAAATATCTATGTATTATTACGTTGTAATTTTAGGAAACTTTCTTTATTCAATAAATATTTTTTCTTTAATCTAGGTAGTAAATCTGTTATATACATTTCTGTGCCTTCGATGTATTTTTGTATTTCACCTTTAAATTGTATCTGTATAACTAACTTTACGTATGCGATCATGCCTCGTAACTTTTTTGGGGTTTCAGCGAATGGTTTATTTAATTTAAAGAAGAAATATCGGTTTAAATAACTATGGGCTTTCTGTAGTTTAAATATCTTAACATTGTTCATTTAACATATACTCATCAGCTGTTTAATTTTCACAGAGTTTTTGATGGATTGCTGCCCAATTAAAATTCGTTTTCAAATGTGTAACCTTTTTTAAGAGTTCAGCTTTATGTTTTAGATAGTTCAGCATTCCCAAAAACATCATTATTTCCTATAGATTTTGATTATAATCTTTCATTGCATCTTCATATGTTTTTCGGTGCCAAAAACTAAGAAGTCGTCTGCTATGCCTAGTACCCCTTTTAAACTATTTATAACTTGATGGAGTTTCATTTTAAACAGCTTCATGGACGGGCTCTGTACAAACGATAAAAGTAACCACCTGTAGTTTCCAAAAGGAGTTCAAAACTTAGTCAATTTGCTGCTTTTTTCATCTAATTCAAGGTGTCAAAAACCTTTGTTGACATCTAAGATAGTAAATAAGTTACCATAATATGCTTTCTTTTTACAACTTTTTGTGATTTTACTGATTTGGCCATTTAATCCACGGTATTTATAATGTATGTTCTTCTTGACAAATTTTTGTTTATTTCCAGATGCACTTTGTTTTCTTACCTTGCAGATGTTTTTTATTATGTTTCTTAGGTGCTCTGAAGATAATTCCCTACCTTTATAGTTTTCTATGGCGGATTGGACAGAGATATTCTTTTCCAGCTACAGAGTCTCTCGTAACTCGTCTTTATTGTCCAATTGACAATACTTGCTCAGCAGTTTTAAGGGATTGAAATAATCATTACAAATTTTATGTTCATGTTGAATAGCAAGATTAAAAACTGCACATTTATTCTTTTTGATTGCTTCAGGGCTCGCTTTGTATTTGTAATATCACCACGACACTACATACTAAGAAAACGTAAAAAATATACGTTTCTATGTTTGCGAATCTTTATATATAATACCACAAGAATTTTGTCGACAAAGTTTTTTTATTGTTATGAAAGTTTGTTGTTTGGCTGTGATGCGAGTCGTTTTTTAAAAGGTCATGAGCAAAATTGCCAAAAAAAGCAACAAACCTGTGCCTACAAAATTTTTTCTCGAGTGGCATTCACGAGAGAAACAAATAACCCATTTTTTTGTAAATTATTTTTATTTAAATAAAATAATAAACGTTTTCTGCTTATTTGTAGTTCTCTACAATATTAAAAGTGCAGTCATTATAATACGTTTTACTACTGAAGTATCTTGTGCGTCTGCCTGAACGTGTGGCGAGGGAAACGAGAATGTAGTTTTAGCGTTATCTCTTAAGTCTTCTACTAGCAATTTATGGCATTCCGAGTCCAGCTTTCAGACAATGAACACTGGAATGTCCCGTCAATTTTATTAATTCTTGTTCCCCCACACCTTTTTTTTGAAAGTGCAGATATCGCTGAAGAACGGTGTAAATGATTGGTAATCCAGTCCAGTCCAGTCCTATCTTTTCTGCAGAGGCCTTTGTTCATTTTTACATCATGTTTATTTCTAAAGGCCTGTTCTTATACAAGATGTCTGCTTTTACTTCTCGCGAAATATTTTGCACATCTTTGGTCTTGTGAGTCTGATCTGTAGTTTCAGAGAAAAACGTGTTATACTTAATTCCTTCCTGTAATTTCGCCTTTCATATTAAGCACCTTCTCAAAATATTGTAACCTACAGTAACGGCTTGCCTCATTGTCCCTCCAAGCAAGCTGAAAAGCACTAAGGAGAAATAATTTCTTTTGCAAGCCTTTCGGCTGTTTTCTATCTCAGTTCTTAACCACTAAAAGCAAATCTTCAGTACTAAATGCTTTTAAACTCACCTTTCTTTCTTTCATACAAACTTTGTAGAATTTTTCACAACGTATATCTACCCAGACAAGCAGCTTTAAAACGAATATCGGTAAAAAATTTAAATATTTTTATCTCGTATTCTTTAAAATAGTTCCCTGTATAATGTTTACTACTTCTTCGACGCTTGTCGACCTTTGAACCGACTGACTCCAACAGGATCTTCTCGTTTTTACAGTGTTTGGTGGCATGTTCTCATAAAATTTTCTGTTTAAGTCTTTTTGTCGATGTCCTGAATCTAGATATATTTTCCTCCTCTGTTAACATCTTTCAAACAAATTATATGAATTTGACAAACTTGTCAAAGGTTGCTACGTTTCTATTAATTTATTGATTCTATTGCCTTTTTACTTAGTATCCTTGGAAAACCAGATCGAAATTTTGCCGCTGAAAAACTTTTATTTTCATGTTTTGCCGGTTATTAAAACAGGTCGTTGCTATGTTGTTTTTCCGCTATAAAATACTCTAAATGAAATAGTCAATATAAAAATGTTTATCGTCACTTATTGATAAGCTGCTCTGCTCATTCTATTTATTTATTAAATAAATTATGCCCTAAAGAGCTTACTCGGGAAATCATTAGTTTGCATTTCCTGGTTACGTATATAAAACTTTAAGGAAAAGCAACTTTCCAAAAGTATAAAAGGAAAGCAAATACAGCCTAATTTATAGTTTTTAATTACGACTACCCGTTTACATCAAAGAAGTTAATTTGGAGCCTTGATAGGTTTATGTATGTTGCACATTTTTAAACTGACCGTTCACGTATATGGAAATGGTGCCTTAAATTTGAAAACTAATTTTACTACTTTTTATGATTAGCTCTTAAAAAGATTTTTTTACCTAAATCTTATTCGGCAGGACTTTGTATAGATTTAATTTTAGTAATCCATTTATATAGAACGGAAACTTTTACATCTTTGTTCAATTAAGCATTAAAATGATCAAATTGGAATTACTATCCGACGTTTCGCCTTCGCTGGCACAAGGCATCTTAAAAAGTTCCTTGGAAAATAAAATAAGTAGTTATAAGACAATCCACTAGATCTATTAAGTTATTATCATAATCTAGTATGTCTGATAGAACAGAAATTGATTCGTTCCATTATATCAGACATATTGGACCATAATAATCGTAATAATAACTTAATAGACCTAGTGGCAGGTTGTCTTACATCTACTTATTTCATTTTTCAAAGAACTCTTTATGAACAAACCTGTGGTAACGAATACCTTTATGGAGGCTTTTGACGATATTACTTTAACATCCGCTTCATTAAAATTAAAATACTGGCACTTCATTTATTGTTTGGCCTCAAGGGCAAGAAAATCTCCTCATATTTTTGGACCCCTCCTTAGTCAGTAATACCACAATATTAAATTCACAATAAAAATTGAATGTAATGAAGCGACTCTGTTTCTATAGATATATTTGTTCAAAAGAAGGAAAATTGTACATTAGTTCATTCTGTGATATAAGAAAACAGACACATACAAATAGATACTTAAATGCAAATGCTCACCACCATCCGTTACAAAAGAAATCGGTTACTAAATCACTAGTATTGGAAACAGCGAAACTGACCGAAATTCTGAGAGGGAATGGCTATTGTACTGAAGATATTACGCATTCAATTAAAAGATATAGTAATCTCACTCCGCCAAAGGAGAATGATAAAGAGCCACCATTAGGTAGTGTTGTTCTTCCCTACATACACATGGCACAACAGACAAAATAAGATGATTACTTCGGCGGTCCAACATACGTACAATCTTCAATACACATTGATAATGCTTGCCATCTCCGAAAAATGTTACACTTTTTGAAACAGAAGGAGTAAATGAAATTTCTTGCTCCTGTGGAGAAGAATATCTGGGAGAAACAAGACGCTCTATATTCACTTAACGAACGTGAACGATGTATTAGAAAGAAACATATAACAACATAAACAAAAATAAAATATATCAACATTTCATATTTTTGTACGAATTTTTAGACCTGCAGTCTAGAGAATTTTGAGTAAAACGGTTTCGTCTTGTCAGACCGGCAAATTCTAATAATTTACCCAAAGTGAACATGTATATGGTGCATGATTTTTTTTGAAAAGACGATCGCTTTAATATTGTGGAAGTGCGAAGAGGGAAATTATCATAGCAAGCATAAATAGCAATAAAAATTACGTAACATACTTATTACACCCAAAGTTACAGTCGTGACATATTAAACATAATAAATAGTTTTCTCACAATTTTATAAATAAGAATTTTTCTCCTGTTTAGCATTCCTTTATATTTTTTATTTATATTCATAATAAGCTCATACATAATAGTTTTTTTTTAATTTGGTTGTGATTTATTATGTGTTTACTTCCGATATAATACTAGTTTAGATGCCCGTTTGTTGGTAAAGTTGTTACACATTGCATATATAAGAAATTCATACTTAAAACTTGTGTTGCTACTGTGTTGTTCATTTGTTGCAAGATTATTATAACTTTAAAAATAATTACTTTCTATACATTTTTAATCGTTTAATGAAAATCTAAGACCTCAAGAACCTCCCTGTGCCCATTTTTTAGCATCATTTTTTCTTAATTTCCTTTTTATCAACCATTTGTCAATATATTTTTTTAAACACCGTCCAGAAAATATCATTGACTTTGAAATATTGCCCATTAGGAATACATCCCCGTTTACTGCATTTAAATACACGCGTCGTAATTGGCGTTTGAGTTTTGTGAAACCTTACTTAGGATATTTAATATCACGTTGAATAAGTCCTAACTTAAAGTATACATTTCAAAAACCCCAAACGCATTAAAGAAAGCTATAAAACAATTTTCAATTTTAATGTTTATATCCCTAAAATAAAAATACCTCAAATTAAACAATTAAAATGAATTTATTGCATCCATAAAAATATAAAAGTTCCGGAGCTCACATTAAAATGAGCCTCTGAACAGTAAAAGCAAGTTTTGCTATTTGGAAATTCTCTCCTAATTGCTTCAAACTTCGATTTACTTTTATCACCTTCCCTAGGAATGAAGACTTTTTTCTGGAGAATTTGCCGATATATTTTTGTATTATTCTAAAAAACAAGATCTCTTAATTCTCCTGTCCACATCCTCTTTCATCGTTTTATAGATAAGCGTCGCTTTTCATTTTCCCCGTTGCTAAAGCATTAAAACTTTTGACGTCACTAGCACTATCTTGCCTGATTGTGTGGCGCGAAAATATTTATTGGAAAATTAAAAAAATGGCCTAATAAAAAATTTTAATTTCGCGCTTGTGCGTCTTCATATGGCATTTACCTTCATTTTACAAAATAAAAAAATGGTTGATAACCGGATTATGGATTTTCCGTCAACGTCACACATACTTTAAACTAAAAAATAGTTCAATTTGCGATGAAAAAATAATATCGTCCGACGTGCTTTTTGGCTAGATATTATTATTTGCTAAATTCGGCAGTAAAGCTAGTAAAACCTTTTTATTAAGTTAGTTAGTAAGTTTAGAACCGTATTAAAAAACCTTTCAAAGTTTTAAGTATGAAAGCCCTTTTATGAGCATGTCTTTAGTATAGTTTTTCTACCTGGTCTCAGGTAGACTGTTTATCGCTTAATACAGCAGGTGAACTCTATGTTAAGTACTTCCAATATTGTAATGTAGACTTGTATTAGGTACAGCTGTTAGAATGTAGGTTGTGGTTGCCGCTATGAAGTTTATGGGTAACTAGGCGTTACTAAACAAATATTTTTGATTTGAGATACTATTTAAATCAAACTTGCTTATAAATAAAAAAAATAGACAATTTTGAAATTCACATTTTATAAAGAATAGCTAAAGCAGCTTACAGAAAAGTGAAAATCCATATATAACAAAGAATTAAAAGAATTTGGAGACTGGACCAAATATTCCATGTTAAATGCAACTTTGAGGGTTTATGAGAACATTTCCACAAAAATTTCAATACCATAGGTCCTAAAATAAATATCATTAATATATTTTTGTTCTTGCTTAAAGTGTTATCATTGTTACATACCCAATTTTTGTGCAAAATTAGTGATTTTTAAACTAGATTGCATTTCATTATTTCTATAATCGAAAAAGTAGTGTCATTAATGAATAGTTTTCTAATAGTTATCCCTGAAATGTTTGAAGAACAGAGATAAATCAAAATTACACGAAATAAAAACAAATCTAACCTTATTTCAAATTTTTCTACCTCCCACGAACTAAAAAAAAATATTCTAAATTAAAAATGGCGCGTCAGTAGGACTCGCTTTAATTTATGTATTTTTCTATGCTCTCGATGTTAAAAAAAGTGGGTTAATACCTTACTAGTTAATTTTCATAACGATTCGCATGACGTCCATTATTACGTGAATAATTATTATCTGAGATGGTAAGATAGAGTCTACTATCCACACCCATTGCATCAGTTCGATAACATTAATTAAAGCAGTAATGTATTAACCTCACTGACATAATAATTTGTTAAAAAATGTCGCAATATGTATTGTAACAATTCAAACCATTTGTATTATCATATTCTGTCTTTCGAGTTTTATTTTCTGATTTAATTTATAGATTAGAGTTAAATGGGTGATTAGTTGAAACTGATTGCAACTAGCAAGAATCATTCAGTTGTTTAATAAAACTAAATAATAGCAATAATAAATATTTACTCCTCAACAACTTCTGGCTGCAGTGTGATCCAATTTTACAAGGACATGCCTATATCTCCAGTAGGACACCCCTATGGACTCGACCAAGTTTAGTTTACTATGTAGTGGATGATTTAGTGAGTGATTGCATACAGTAGCCACCTTTTCACGTGCCATTTATCAAACGATACGTGGACGATCTCTTGCTAGCTCTCTCTAATGAAAGGAATGATATTGCGCTTGAAATATAACCCGCATATACAATTCACCGTCGAGCATGAAAGTGAATAAAGCATCCCCTTTCAAGATATGCGAGTTTTTCGTACCAATGAAAACGTCTCAAAAGTACAGAAGCCTATCTGCTCGAATAGATTTATTAATTTTCATTCCTGTGATCCAATGAATATGAAAATAAATCTAATATTGGACATGAAAAAGAAGAGCAGTCAAGCTAACTCACCCTGACTTTCGAGAGAGCAAGCTTAAACTTTTAAAAGGTATTTTGGTGGAAAATTCTTTCCCTCTAAATATAGTTAATACATTTTTATATAACACTGGATACAATATACCTGAGAACATCTTAAGAACCTAGTCCACCAAGCCCATTACAAACATTACCTTCTCAGAACACTAAGTTTAACTGACTAATATTCCAAACCAGATGGAAACTGACATTCACATTTTTGCTCATTACCTTTAATTAAAGATCTAACTTACAAAATCAAAGGCATATTGACTTGTCAGGCATGTATCAAATTTGCATTTAAACAAACAAAAACTATTTCCACACTTTATACAAGAACTAAATCTCCTTTAACTATAAAGGAAAATTGGAATTTACTTTATAAAATACCATGTTTAAATTGTAATAAACTCTATGTAGGCCAAACTTCTAGAAATCTCATTGGCCGCTGTCTGAACATGTACTATTTTGTAAATTTTCAGAGTCCGTCTATTTTGGAAATGGTTCATATAAACAACGAGCCCAATGCTATGAACAATCGTAGCGATATACAAAATCTTAGTTCTATTTACAATTATATTTTTAAACTTGAAAAAAAGAAACATATATAAAAGTCTGGAAAATCAACGATTTGGTTCTCAAGCAGATGATGGCCCTTAAAAATATTGCTGCACTCATCTCTTTCTTAATGTACCATATCAAATCGCCATTAACCAAATTTTTGTCTTTAATTGTCTCATTAAAACATAAAATAATTCTTTGATTTCATTACTATACCTTATTCGCCAAAATGGCAATAATTTAACTGTTAGTTTTTGGATTGTTTTATTGAACGGTTTTTTGGATTCGGTTTAAGTACTTTAGCGTGTCACAGCGTCACATAACATTCTAATTTATCCTCAATCTTTACCAACATACAAAAAACCTAAATTTTAAATAAAAAATAAATCTAACAAAAATAAATAGTCCATAATGTAATCGTAAATTGGCGCCACATATAGCTCGGTAATCAGACTTTACTCTTACTAATTAAATAAAATAAAATAAAGAATAATATAAGTAACGAATGTCAAATTCACAAAGATAAGATAAAAGAAGCTCAACAAAAAATAATCGACAATAATTAAAAGTCAATGGATTTTCTCAAAATTTTATATTTAAATTCAAGATCAGTAAAAAACAAATTACAAGATATCGAAATTTTAGCTGATGAAGAAAATGTTCAAGCAATTGTATTTACCGAAACTTGGGTTAAAAAAGACGAAGAAAAGTAATATAATTTTAAAAACTTTAAATCAATATATGCCACAAGAAACAAAAGAGGCGGAGGATTGGGAATTTTTGTCAAAAACAATATAAACATTGAAGTTCTAGAAAAAATTGAATGTGATATCTCATACATTGCAATAGAATTTAAATTACCTAAATTACTCTTGTGCGGAATATACAAATCACCTTCGACAAAAAATGAGATTTTTTTAAAACTATTAGATGAAAAAATGGAAAAGTTAAATAAATTAAAAACAGAGTGTATTTTTATCGGCGGCATGAACATTAATCTTCTTCAAAATAAAAACCTTATTAGACATATATTCCTCCAATGGTTATCGAATATGCAACATCCCTACCCGAGAAACTACTAACAGCTCAACACAAAAATTCCCAATCACGTTTTCATTAATTCTGATAAAATATTAGACCTACAACTAAAAACAAGTGCTTTTAGTGACCATCAAATACAGATTATTTCCATTCCAATAAAATTTAAAGCAAATGATCAAAAATCCAGGAACAAAAAAATTTTAATTAGAAAATAAAACATAAAAACATAACATAAAAAAAGAACTTACAGTATTAAATGAAAACAAATATTTTTTCAAAGACCCATATGAATTATATAACGGTATTTTACAAATTTTTGAAAAAAGTTCTTACAGTACATCGGCAAACTTAAAGAAAATTCCAAACCATGGTTCAGTCTATCGGTTAATGATAATGAAGATACCCAAATTATATGTGAAGAAATGAACAATCACTTTGTAAATATAGGAGAACAACTTGCAAATAAAATTCAACCAATGTGTGACTATATTGAATCCACAGAAGAGAAGACTTTTTTTAATGATCCGGAAGAATTCTCAAATGATCAAATGGAAAAAATTATTGATGGTTTAGATGCTAAAAAAGCTGCTGGTTTTGACAATATTCCTATTAAATTAAATGTGTAAAAAAAGAATTAATTCTTATATTAATTATTTTTAACAAAAATTTCTATTCATAAAGGCATTTTTCCAGAAAAAATGAGAATTGAATGATAATTCCAATATTTAAAAGTCAAAAACGATATGAATGTAATAATTATCGACCAATATCTATATTACCAGTGTTTTCTAAAATAATAGAAAAAATTATTACTAATAGATTAAATCAATATTTAGAGAATGAAAATTTACTCTTTAATAAACAATATGGCTTTCGCAGATTCAGGGATACGGAAACAGCTGTTATGGATGTCATAACAGATATTCAAATTAAAGTTGATGATAATAAAAAATGCTGTTTGCTATCCTTGGATCTGTGTAAGGCCTTTGATACAGTAAATCATCATATTCTTTTACGAAAATTATATAATATTGGAAAAAGGGGCAATATGTATAATTTACTTAAAAATTATCTAAGTAAGCGCAGACAGTTTGTACAAATAAATAATGCAATAAGTAATCAAAAAGAAATAGTTTTATAGGCATCAATATTGGGGCCAATTTTATTTTTAATTTATATAAATTCAGTTTCTAAATTAAATTTAAAAGGCAAGTTGTTTGCAGATGACACAACAATTATTTATTTTGCTTGAATTATTTTTTGATATAAAACATGATCTAGAATTAATTTGTTCCTGGCTTAAATCTCACAAACTATCATTACATTTTAGTAAATCTTCTTTTATGTTAATAAGTAAAACGAAGATAAATAAAATTAAATATTCAAATACAACAAAATTAGTATTAATTATAGATGAAAACTTAAGTCGGAAAAATTATATTCAGAGCATAAGAACCGCTATAACTCCATTAATAGGAGTATTATACAAAGCAAGATATTTCGTACCATTAAAATTTTTTAAAAACATATATTATTTTTTAATATATTATAAATTCCAATATTTAATTTCAATTTGGGGATCTGCATGTTCGTCACATATTAAACCTTTAAAACAATTGCAAAATAAAACTCTAAAATGTATTTATAAACTACCATATTTGGAGCCTTTTATTAACCTATATAAACCTAACGGATTTTTAAACTTACAGAATATTTATAATTTCAAAATTTGTTTTAATACACACTATTATTGATAATGGAAAAGAATCAAATATTATATTTAAAAAATATACTACTTTACATAATCACGATACAAGACATTGCTTACGATTACAGACCATTACAATAAAAAGTAACTTTGGGAAAAAATCAATTCTCCACAATGGTTTAAAAATATATAATAACTTACCAGAGACTATAAGAGATACAACAAAATTACCAATATTTAAAAAACAATTAAAAATGCATTTTTTACAAAAATAAAAATGAATAGATTTTTTTAAAAATATTTTTTTCAACTTACTTTTTATATTATAATGAATTATAACATAGGAGTTTTTTCATTTATTATAACTTTATTATTAGTATTTTCTATTCCTATATGTTACATTCCATGTAATAAACTTGTAAAGTTGGTTTGCAATAAAACAGTTTAAAGTAAATACGGGCCTCCTACGCTGTGCTTGGCCTAGTCAACTGTTGGTATTATATAACATGCACATAATGAAATAAGTTACATTTCAGTATCCCTATTACTTCTATTCACGTTTGGTTTCTGTCTAATAGATTTCTTCAGTCAACATTCAGTTCTGTTATCGCACCTGCGCGCCATGGACGACATAGCTGACAAGATAGTTATCCCCACTTTGGGCCTTAAGCCGTAGCTTTCCGTAGAAACCGATATTACAAAGTTTTTTTTCTTGTTTTTTAGATTTTATCTACTACGATTCACCATTTTTCCTTATAGCAATGGCGACGCACCAGCACTGAGAGTCACTTCTCTGCATTAGTTTGTGCAGTTTTAAACCATCTTATCTAATACTTAAGAATAAATCACATCTTGTGCTTTAGTGTTTAAGTGTGTCGTTCCTTATATCAAGGGATTTTAATTCTACATTAGCGTATCTAAGTTGTGTAATAGATTTGTTTAATTTTAACTCACTTTGTAAAGATTTATACTAAAATTTATAGGCAATTTCCTAACTTATGAATTTCTTTGTTCTTAATTCAGAAGGGTCCTCAAGAAGAGAATAAGCATTCTCGAAAGCTAGATCATACAATAAAGAGTTTCGTACACTAGGCCTCCTCTTTTATTCAACTGCATCCTCATAAAAATCCAGAAGTAAGAAGACAAATCCTCGCAAAAATCTTCTTTTTCAGATGGCTTCAAGAAACTAGATGTGATATAAGAATACACTCCTAAACACGTTTATACAAATTAAGTATGTCGGAACCAAATGGCGGCTTACAGTGTAAAAAACTTCTTATTCAATTGATTTTAGATTTTGCCTAAAAATCAAATGTGAAATACATAGCTAGAAATTTATAAAATGCTGGAACGAATCCAATATTGCGGAACAAAATGGCGACTGATTAGCTCTAAAAAGAGCGAAATGGCGATCGTCGTATAACTAAAATGGATCATTGCGCCTGTGGCATTGCTGGACATGTTCCAGACAAGAATCATGGTATGCTTGTTGTAACGTTGGTGTAACGTGAAACAAAAATACACTAATATTATTTCTCCCAACGAAAGTCGGGAATCAAGGTATTAGCCAGAGGAATAATTGTTTCTGTGAATCCGTTTTATGCCTTTGCCCTACACAGGGCTCGCTAGTCTATGGCGGCCTGATGAACTCTAAAAAGGGCGAAATCGCAATCGTCGTTTGACTGACATGGATTCTTGCGGACATATTCCAGACAGGGATCAGGGTATCCTTGTTGTGACATTGGTGTAACGTGAAACAAAAATACATTAACATTAAACGTAAAGGCGGCTATTCAGAAACACTCCGAATAAAATTTAAGAAGTGATTCTCCAACAAAAAAAAAATTGCTGTAAACATGAATTCAAAAATGCTTCGTTATTTTAATTAAAGATGTTTGTTTGATGTTTTCTGATGGAGAATCACCCATTAATATTTGTTGGGAGAGTTTCTGGATACCCGTATAGCAGATCCAATATGACCACTATTTTTTTTATTAACATTTTTATTATAAAGAATTTTAGTTCAGTAAAAAAGACTATGAGTTAGTTTTCAAAAACTAATTATGGCAGACAGAGGTATACTTGTTTTTGCTTATTTTATACAATTTCAGTATGATTGTCTCTAAGGTTACCAAATGAACATATAATTTTAATTATCGAAAATTAAGTACGTCTAGTAATAAGAACATGTATAGTTTAAAAAATTGTATTATTCTTTAAATCTACGTAGAATTTTTCACTACTATTAATTTATTTAATAACAAAATTTCTCGTACTTGTACTTTTATAAAGCAGTCCAAAAAATTAAAGGTGGAAGTTTCGATTGCATGAAGAAATACGAAGTAGGTTAAATTAGAAAAAAGTTACTTATCAGTTAAAATTAAATTTTGAAATGAATTGTAGGGTAATACATCGTGCCCAAAAAATTGTGAAAAATATTATTTTGTGAAAGTGTATATTTTTTAAATAGGCTTTTTTAGATATCTAATTTAAGTATAACAAATAAAGTTGTAAACAATTTTTATTAAGCTTTTTCCACAAGGTGTAAAGTAAATCAATGTCAAATATAGAAAGTTTCGATTTTAAGACTGCCTATCTGAATATTTAGTTTTATAAAGTGACATTTTGCAATTTTTTAGAAAACCCCCGGTATATATTACCTTAATTTATACCATCCGAAAACTTACATTTAACTGAAACAAACTTTTGTCTAATTTAACCTATGTACTTTGTGTCTCACGGTTTCCATTGTTACCATGTACCTCATCTTATTCTGGATATCCTGTATTATCGTATATCTACATTTAAGAAGTAGAAAATGTAATTAAAATAATATATATGAATTTAAACGTTTAGGAATGTTTCATTATCTATACCTCAATTTTAAAATATTAGCCATATTCTCCCAAACCTTACGAATTCTAGCAGCAAACGATAATATATTTTTTTAAAAACACAACTCTTTATTATTATAATTAGAAAATAAAATCAGAAAAGATTTGCAAAATAGGTAATATCGCCTAGCAAACTTGGCAATACTGAATTGATAATTTTGACAAACAAGTAACGATGAAAAAGAGAGTTTTGGCTGTATTTCCCTCTCTCTCTCACACATTTTTAATACTAGATCTTCTTGTAGTTTTTTCAATAACACAAATTTTTTGGTTGCTTCAACAACGTTTGCTAATGCTCTTAGGCCTAATATCAATAAATAAAGAAAAAGAAATGAGTTCATTTCATTTTATGTAATTTAAGTTTCATAATTTAACCGTAAAAACAGAACAAAATAAAAACTATATTAAAAAGAATATTTACAATGATATGAAAATTAAAATATCTGAGACTGACACGTAAAAGGAAGTGGTTTTGACTTGCATTAAGGCATCATAGTGGCGGACTGAGCTAGTATGGCGTCGAAGCCCATATTTTTTCTAGTTAATCTACTACTAAGCCAAAATAAAAAAAATGGGAAGTAAGAATATAAACCTAACCAGCAGACATTAAATTTATTAAACTTGATATTCGTAAAAAACTTTGGTCAAAAATAAATACATTTTTACAAATATTGAGTCGAGAAAACGGTACAAAAATAAATTATTTAATTATTGTATGACTCTGAATATTAAAGAAAATTTTCTTAAAATGTCCGGCGAGTCAGCAAGACTTGTTATTAATTTTTACAGAAATATAATCATATTGCTCACGGCTAGCTTCGAGAAAATAAAACTTTTTCGAAGAGAAGATGTGCTAACAGTATTGCAGTACGTTCCAGTTTCTTTAAATAACAAACATCTTAAAATAATATATGGCATAATTTCAAGCTTGTTTGTATAAACGCTGTATTGCGGATTCCATACTACAGGTATTTTAATTTACTGTGAACATATGAGAAATATAAACTTTTCATTGCTATTATAGATTGAAATTATTTACACTACCTCACTACATAGCCTAATATTTTATTAGCTTTAAATACAATACTAGCTGGCCTGATGAGTGATGAGTTTTCAGTGGAATTAAAAAAATATAAGGCGCATTCACCACATCGTCCAGAAATGTTATTGAAGGAAAACATATTGGTTTTATAGAAAAAATACACAATAAAACAAATACAAAAAATAGTGTTGAAAGATCTCGGTAATCAGATGGTCATTTAAAAAAAAATCATGTAAATTGATAGAGTACAACTCTCTCACGAACTTACTGAAAAATCTGACTTAGTGTTTTAAATATATAGCTAGTATATATGATGTGAGTCAACTTGTCGTAAACGGTCAATATGCATACTATAATCAAATTTAAAAAGTTGGACGTTTCGGGTAAATGGGATAAAACCACATTGTTCAACTAACTTTCAAATCAGCCTGTTTGTGCGGCAACCTTTATACAGGTGATTTAGATCTTCTTGCAATAACAATCACTGATTTTTTTATATTCAAGAAAACTTTTAATACTTAACATATTTGACTTTGATTTTGATAATCCAATCATCACAAGGCAGCTTGTATTACTAGAGGATCGTCGAATTGTGGGTGATCTGTCTCGGTTTTACAGTTATTACCACGGATTCTGTTCCGATAAGCTATCGTTCATTATGCCCTCCTTGGTCATTTCTGTCAGGGAGAGATGGGCATTGACCAACATGCATCTCTTCACCATCCAATTGCGTAGACCAAGAACCTCCAACTTTGTTCGCTCCTTTATTTCCAGAGTATCCTGATTCTGGAATGTGTTAATATCATTGTATTTCCTTCTTGGCCTAATCTGCAAGTCTTTAAACCCCGCATCAAATCAAACTTTCCCTATCTTCACTTAAAGCAATGACGGTACCTAGTTCTTAGGCATTCGGCTTTCGTGATCTGCTCATAGGTAACAAAAAATATTTACATTCATGAATTAATTTATTGAAAATTATTGTTAAAGGCACGTACAGACTAGGCGCATTAGTTCAGCAAAACGTCCCGTTCCAAAAAGGACTTTAAATTAGCAATATATAAAGAATTAATTGTTTCTGTGATAGTTGACTGTAAGGCTGCTTTCTGACGTTTGATCATGTAAAAATTTGCTGAAACAAAGCTCCAAAACCTTTTGCAATTTTTAGGAATATCATTTTGAATTGAAGTTAAGTATGCGGCGTAGTCGCTTCGGATAAGTTTTTTTTGTTAAACACCTCAAACTACAAAAACTCGTAGTCCAGTGTGAATTTAGTGACTTTCCATGTTTTGTGCTGTGTGTTTTTTTCGTCTACAAACTTTATTGTCCTGAACCTAAACTATTCTGAGTTTTTAGAGTTTACCTTTCTCTTAGGTTAATTTCCATTAACTATTTAATTCGGTGTTTAATAAAAGACCTTGCAAGACCAATGTACAGGGAGAGTCTCTTCATCCTCATTTCAAAAATATATAGTTTGTTGATATTTGGTTCAGCCGTTTTCGAGCTAATTCAGTTTAAATATTATCGCAAACGAGACTTCAGCCATATCCTCGGTGATATGGGTCAAAAATGCATGCAATGGATGTATTATAAGTTGGTTTTAATATTGTGAATTTACAGCCATGCCATATTTCTTTATCTTGAGGTAAGTTTTATGGAAAGTTCGATTATTAATTAAAGAGTGGTCGTACCAAAGGCACTAAGTGCCAATTTTTTACATTTTTGGTTTTTCTTTTAAAACGGTGCTATGTGCCATCGCCAATATCCTATCAAAAGTTCTAAGTGCCGGTTCAAATATTAGGTTCAGAAAATAAATATTTAGGATTTACGTTCGCGCATGTTCTAGTATATAGGCATAAGTGCCACCTGCTCGGTTAAAAGACATCCGTGTCACTGCCTGTCATTTTGTCAGAGGTATTTGACTGAGGACTGACTCTTTCAGACATGTTTTATTTGTCGCAATTATCTTGTTATAAACTAGGCATATTCATATCCGATTCTAATGGTGCTTTCATATGTATGTGACACAAAGGTGTTAGTGGAGGTAATGAGGTGGCATCTCTTCTGCTTAATGTATTAAATTTTGGCATTACAGAAGAAAGAAATTTGCAGCTATGGAGCGACAACTGTACGGGGCAGGATAAAAACCAGATGGCTATATTTCTTTTGATATGCCTTGTTCTCCACGGAGTTTTTGATACAGTAGAGTATAACTTCCTTATTAGGTGCCCACAGTTTCATGTCTTGTAACAGAGACTTTGCTGTCATTGAATAAAGAAAGCCTGTTATGAAATCAATGGTACCAAATGATTTAAAAAAAGTAGTAACTTCCGTAAAATACGACCCTGCTTTCGAAGTTATGTTTTCTTGCGGATTTTGGGACATAAAAGAAACTGTTGATATGTTTCTGAGTACTAAAAACGTAAACATTAGTAAGGCGCTAAGGATCAGGGTGGACTGCCAAAATCCAACGGTTATTTTTATGAAATTGGTGATATCGAGATATGGAAACAAGTCAATGTATTAAAAGAAAACAAAACCATTGAAAAGTCTTTAACTTCCATGATTCCCTACCTAAAAAGAGCTGACCACAAAAAATTTTACAATGATCTTCTTGGCCTGGATGAAGAATACTCTGGGACCAGTGCCAATAATTCAATTCACCCTTAATTGATACATAAAACCTTTAAATCATTTGTCACTTAGACCCAACCCGTTTTTTATGTATAACCTTTGAAAGTTAAATATGTGGGCACTTATGCTTTTTCTGTTTTTAAAGCATATGTATTTTCAAAAACATGTTTTCATTTAAAATATTTTATTATTTTTTAAAGTTAGTTTTGCTCAACTGTATGCAATGTAACAAAAATGTTTTTTAAGTTAAAAATAAAAAGAAAGTTCAGAAAAACGGTTTTTGTCAATCAAATTAAAAAATTTGGCATTTAGTGTCTTTGGTACTTCCACTCTTCAATTATTAATTTATAACTGCCTAATAATATACAATATTGTTTTTTTTTTGGATTTCGCAAAGGTTGCCATGAAAATACTCTTTATTTAACAAGCGTCACATATTGATAAAACTGAAATTTGCTGTTGAAAACTCTGTGTTACAATGGCAAATTGGCTAAATAAACAGCGGATGTTTTTGCTGTAAAATCGTTTATCCTGACTCGGTCCATTGTGCAAATATACCCGTACAGTTCGTACACAAAAAAAGAATGAAAGAGTCAAGGCAGCTGTTGAACAGAGTCCAGAATATTCTGCAATTTGGCAATCAGCTGCACTGCACATTAGAGAGCGAACTATGCGACGAATCTTACAACAGGATTTGAAATTCCATCCCTACAAGATACAGATAGTCCAGAGACTGACTCTTATTGGTAAAGTAAATCGTCTCAATTTCTGCCGACATTTTTTGGTAATATTGGACCACAATGAAGAAATTCTTGATAAACTGATCATTTCTGACGAAGTTCACTTTCACCTCAGTGGGTACGTTAACAAGCAACATTTTTCGCAACTGGGCAGAACTCAATTCAAGAGAAGTGCATGAAAAACTACTTCATGACCAAAAGGTAACAGTGTGGTGTGGAGTTTTCGCATTTGATGTGATCGGGTCATACTTCCTTGAAAACGGCCCCACCGTTACTGTCAACGCAGTTCGGTATGTTGGGATGCTCGAAACAGTTGTAACTCCGGAGCTCCAAAGAAGGGGCCTAGGTGAAGTCAGGGATGGCACAACAGCACATCGGTGTTTTACAACGCATGTTTCCCAATCGCCAAATTTCAAAAGTTCCGATATCCTTCTGTGGGGATAGCTAAAGAGTAAAGTATTCTTAAGAGAGTGATCTTTTCAAACTAGAAGTGTTTCAACGAATCTCCAGAGTTATATTTCAATCCATTGCCGGACCTTGTATATCTTGTTATTAAAATATTACAATTATATTGCTTAAGCTTAAAGTTCTGGGTCTATCTTTAGGACTTACATGCAAATGGATTTAATACTATACAAAACTTCTCTGCGAAACATTGGAATCTTGTTTCTCAGAATAAACCGAATTTCACAGACGAGTCATTTGCGTTCAACCTTAAAACCCATGGCTATAGACGTTTTTAGGACTATTTATTATTCAAATTACTAATTTGCTAAAAAAGAAGAGTAAAAATTTGAAGGAAAGGTACGAAAATTTGATGTGATATAACTTAAAAATGAAACATTCGAAATAATTTTGCTTGTACCCCAAAATCTGTAATAGCAAGATTTTTATCAGAGTTTGAGAAGAAATTGCCAATTTTGGAATTTCGCTTTACTTAATACAAGTTAAGTGGGATACTTATTTTATATTAAGCTAAAAATACAATTTTATTTAATGGTGGCATAGTCTTTTGCGCTTGTTGAAAATTGTATTTTCGTCAGCGAGTAAAAAATCCATGAATACATAAACACAAATCGTTGGCAATATTTTTCTACTTATACTTTACAGCTGTGTACTTACTTTTCCTCTTCGTCCTCCATCGCATTGAAAATTAATTAAAAGTTCATATCTCTAACGTCTACATTTATTTAATAGAAATCATTATTTTGAATTTTCTTCTTGTGACGATATTGTTAGTAGATCTCACTTGTTAACTAACAAGTAAAATGTTAACAATATTTGATAAAGATTCTTGTTAACTTTTACAATTTTGTCGGTCACTGGAGAACAATTTGTTGTTAATCTAATAATTTTCTTTAATTAACAATATTTTTTATACAACAATTGCCAACGTAACCCCGTATGCCTAAAAAAAATTTGGAAAACATTTTTTTAAATTCTAGATTAAATGTTCAAGCTGAGCGAAAGGATGTAATTGACACTTATAAACCTCCCTTAATGGAAGCGGCTGAAAGGATTAACTACAGTAAAAGTGATGTCGCGAAATTTAATATTGCTGGCTCTTGAAAAGAACAAATTTTGAATTCGATGAGTAATATTTAATTGCTTCTACTAACTTGATAATTAAATTTTACCATATTATTGATAATCAGGTAGTACAGAATTTTAAGACCTTATAGAATTGAAGTTTTACAAATAGCAATGAGGTTATGATCAAAAGTTTTTAACTAATTAGAAAAAATAAACAATATTTAAATATATATAGATTGAAACCTTTTTGATTTTAACAGAGAGAGTAACTGGTATAAAATATTCTTAGATACATAACATCAGGAAAATAATAAAAATTAAGTTCTTTATAAACGTAAAATAGTGATCCTCACTGTTTCAGCCCGCTGGGTTTCCTTAGCATGAGGAAAATCTAAGAAAGACATTTTTAAATTCAAATGACCCTCCTGAAAGATGGAACTGTTAATATGTTAAATCCTAAATTAACTATTGGTGAATGTATCTACTTTTTTTTTGCTCGATAAAGAGAGTTTGGTGCCTTTGGACTGAATCACTAGCCAAATTATAATAACAGTTTCAGATATTTTAAATTTCACAGAAAGAAATGTTGGAAATGTCGGCCGTTATTTCTTAAACACTCGCTAGCATTTTTGATAACTTTTTTCTGAATGTTTTTAAGCAATTTTGGTGTTATTTTTTCACATGCCAACTGAATTCTTAGCTTAAGATCATCCAAATTTGCAGAAGTCGTTAAATATACCAAGTCGTTTATGTATCCCATATGGAAAAATCTATTGGAGTTAGGTCCGGGGAACGAGGTGGCCAATTAATAGGACCGTTATTACCAATCCAGTGGTTAGGTTTAAAATTATTATTGTTGCACTTTTCGGCATAGTTTCTAAATTTGTGCCGACGTAAAATCTTTTTGGACGAATCTTTGTTAATACCGGTTTCTCTCTCGATTTCTTGCAGGGATACCCCTTGATTGTCATAATTTTTATAATTTACGAACGCTGGAACAATATTTAAATTAAAAGGCGACAATTTTTACACCAAAGAGGACTTACCTAATACATTTATTTCACCAACTCCTCCTTGGGCTGTTACAGTTGGAGTATGGCTTTACTTTTTCGGAAAAGATCCATGTTGTCGTCAATTTCTTTCTAGTCTACGGAAAACACGAACACTAGGAATGACTTCTTTCGGGATACATATATGATGGTACAGTTGACCTGCATTTTCTGCGTTACGCATGGATCTCGCGTAAACAAACAGCATATCTACTTTCTCGTCATTTGAATAATCCATATTATTTCAATTATTCAACAACAGACCAATATTTACCACCAAATTAAAATAATGTGACAAATGTATTATTTGACGGTTGCTCAGTTATAACAATGCGCATTATCAATTCATCTGTTTTTCCACAGCCGTCTTACTGTAAGCAATTCATTTTAAAACTAAAACCATTTTAATATTAGTAGATATTTAATTGTAATTTCGTTTGTGATGAACCGAAAAAAAAATTAATTGTATTTTCCGGGATCCACATTATTAGACAAAGGTATTTATGAAGAAGCCCATTCTTTCAGTGAAAATCCAGAGCCGTACTATCAAAAGGAAACATGAAGATGAATATAACAGTACGAAACGTCGATAAAAATGTTCTTGGTGTATGTTGATGTATTAACTATAAATTGTTCTTCAAAAAAATTAAATAAAAAATGCAGGTTGGTATTAAAAAAAAATTGATGGTGGTGGCCGGTAGACAAAACATCGGATTGAAAATCTGAGGGCGCCATTTTGTAGAGAACATGACATAATATCACAGTTACATCTGGATTGTTTTGGGCCTAATTCTCCTGGTCTCTATGTACTTTTACCAAACACATAGATTTTCCATGTATCAGATGACGCTGCCCGGGTTATTAGTAAATCAACGATTCCAGGATATCGACGTTAGTTGTCAAACTTTACTTTACCATTGAGCCTAACTATTTAGCAAAACGTAGAATAATAAGTCTATTTTCACAATTAAAAACTTTACCCAATCTGTTGATGTTGAAATGCAAGTTTGTGTGTAATATGGCTTAATTACTATGTGCAATATTTAGTATTTTTTAAAATTCTATATATCCTAAAGTTATGTTGTGGTTTTGTAATGACTCTGTATAATATATAAATACTATTATAGGACTGGTGTATGTTATATTTTTTGATATATTTCAATACAATATTTAATGCATAAATCGAAAGAAAGCAATATTTAATTCAACTATCAGGAAGGAATCATCCTGAATCGCTAGAGTTCACCAATAAAAGAAAGTAATTTTTATAACTCATCATCAACATATTAAAATTTCAAAAAAATCGATTGGCCCTCAAAAACCCCTAAGATGTGTGAGACGTCCTTTATCTGCTTCCGCGGAACCCATTGGTGCTTTTTGTCAGTTCTATGGGAGTTTTCACATTTTTACCAAACTAAGGAAAAAAGTTAAAGCTTCGACATTAAAATACAGAGTGATTTATTATCTATTTCAACAACACTGACTGATTTCAAAGTTCTATAAAGCAATGACCATATTGGTTTAATTTCAGCTATACAAAGAATTAATATTATATTTTTTTGTAAATAAATCTATAGTACATTTGTCTTCTTCTTGAGAGTAATTCGCTTAAAAAGTAATAATTTATATTCAATTTTTCAATTTCAAAGTTACTCAAAGACGATTTTCTTTATAAAATATGTTTTTAGGTAGGTATTTGCTTAGGATCAGAAATATTTAAAAAAAAAATCGCTAAAAAGTAAAAAATATATTTTATTTAAAAAAATTTGGAAAACATTTTATAGATTTTTTTTGAAGTCGGTTCTATTTTTTTAAATATTTTATTTCTCACTTTTTAATGACTTTTTACAAGATATATTTTTAACAATGTTATAATTGGTAGAATATGTATATATAATTATATATAACATACAAAAAGTGCGAAGTAAACGACACTATTAAAATCAGATTTTATAATAAATACTTAAGAAATCTATCTCTAAACTACTTTGAAATAATTTAAATATTAATATCAAAGCTGTTTACTTAGTCAATTTTTGTATAGTGTCATTTAATGTCACATATTTCTTTTACCACCACATTTATACATACATAAAAATTACAATGAGAGTAGTCTGTTAGTAAGGCTTTATTCATACCAAATGTTCATGTTTTTGTTTGATTTGATTGTTCATGATTTTGAGGCACATTTTCATGGTCACCCTGTATATATAAAATTACATAACAAGATACTAAAAGAGGTTCTTTTTAGCAAATTGGGTTGTATGTCTGCAACCTCAATGTTTTAGTTTGAAAGGATATTTAAAAAAATATAAATTTAACTCTACAAATTGGCGTTTGACTCATCAAAATCGGCCAAGCCGTTTAGACGTTATGCGCGAACAAACATAAAGAAATCGGTAAATTACTTTACCCCGGAACTTCCCTCATTATGAATTATTACTTTTATTGGGAAGAGTGAAGTATGATCCAAGTTAGTTCAGTAGATAGTCACAGGATATATGTGTTACATATACTGTCTCTTTATTTTTATTTTGTTCCATCATATTGGATTCCTACGAGATATTAGGTTTCTAAATGGTTTTTGTTAAAGATCCTCTTGTTTTTATGTTAGAGTGGCGTATTATTGGGGGTTAGGAAATATCTGCGGACCAATGGAGTAGGTAAAGACTAATATGTTTTTTAAGTATTTATTAAACAATCTATGTGTCCTGAGGATGCAACAATAAAGTCTCGAAATGTCGACAATTTAAAAAAAGGCCTTTGTTTTGTTATCCTAACCCCAAATAATACAGCATTCTAACATAAGAACAAGAGGATTGTTAACGAAAACCATTTAGAAACTTAATATCTTGAAAATATCTTCAGACAATCGGAATATATAAAGACTGATAATATGGGTTTCATGCTGGATATAGAATCTACATGTGTCCTGAAGATGCAAAAATAAGGTTATGAAACGTCGACTATTCAAAAATAGTTCTTTTTTCACTAAATCCTAACCAGAAGTAATACACAACTCTAACATAACAACAAAAGGATTGTTAACGAAAACCATTTAAAAACTTAATATCTGGGTAATATATGCGGACAATTTAAAAAAATACTTGTTTCTTTATTAGATCTTAACTCCAAATAATACACCACTCTAACAAACATTTTTTAACATTGTTCCGCCATATTGGATTTTTACTAAAATATTATCAGGTCATCCACATATGACCTTTAATTTTTTATCTAAATTTGAAGACAATCGGGTAAGAAGTATTTAAGTTATGTCGCGAACTGACACATAGATCGCCAGAATGGACCGTCGGAATTGATAAAACATGTCTTTTGGCATCTAGGTAATGTGAAGATATGTAAATCCTGAGAGGGTGATTTTCTTCACGATTACAAAAATTTTATTTGGTCGCAATTTTGTTCCGCCATCTTGAATTAGTAACACCGTTTTACTAGTTAAGCCGTATACGAAAAAAAGTTATGGCATTTAAAAATCAATCCATTAAGTGGTTTTTTCAGGCTGAATTTTTTATTATACCGCCATTTTTTTTAGTCATCTTGGATTCGTACTAAAATTTTACCAATTGATTCCAACATAAAACTTGATTATACAAAATTTGAAATAAATTGGATAAGCAGTTTTTTCATAATAATTTTTTTAACATTCTACAACGCCGCCATTTTGGATTTTTACCAGGTCATACCCATATGACCCTTAGTGTTTGATAAAAATTTGAAGTCAATCAGGGTAAGTAGTCTTTAAGCTATGCTGTGAACTGACAGACAGACATATCAACAGACGGACCGACGGAATTGATAAAACATATTTTTTTGGCATCTAGGGATGCGTAAATGTAAAGACGTGTAAAACCTGAAAGGGTGCTTTTTTCACGATTACATTCTTTTTATTTGGTCGTCATTTCTTTATGTGTTATACCACAGTTATTTATGACACAGAATTTTATTTGAATTAAGCCGCCATTTTGTTCCCCCATCTCGGTTCGAACCAAAATATTACCAGTTGATACAATATAATATTTGATGTTTTTTGCAAAATTTGAGATAAATTAGATGAGTCATTTTTTAATAATATTTTTTTAAGACTTCACTAGGCCGCCATTTTGTTTCGCCATATTGGATTTTTACCAAAATTTTACCAGGCCATCCCCATATGACCCTTAATTTGTAAATCAGGTAAGTAGTCTTTAAGCTATGCCGCGAACTGGCACACAGACAGACAGATAGACCGACAGACGGACAGACGGAATTGATAAAACATATTTTTTGGCGTCTATCGACGCTAAAACGTAGAAATTTGTAAAACCTAAGAGGGTGATTTTTTCACGATTATATTTTTTTTGGTCGCCATTTTGTTCGGCTTTCTTAAATTAGTACCACTATTTTACTAGTTAATCCCTACACCACAATTAGTGATGACACACATTCTGGAATTAAACCGTTAAGCATGAATTTTTAAACGTTTTATTATGCCGCCATCTTGGATTCGTGCCAAAATTTTATCACTTGATTTCAACATAATACTTGATGTTTTTGCAAAATTTAAAATAAATTGGATGAGTAGTTTCTTAATAATAATTTTTTTAACACTTCACTAGGCCGCCATTTTGTTTCGCCATATTGGATTTTTACCAAAATATTACCAGGACATCCCCATATGACCCTTAATATTTGGCAAAAATTTGAATTCAATCGGATAAGTAGCTACGCCGCGAACAAACAGACAGACCGAAGGAATTGAGAAAACATGTTTTTCGTCTTCTAGGGACCCTGAAACGTGAAGATCTGAAAAAATCTCGGAGAGTGATTTTTTCACGATTAAAATACTTCCCTTTTACGAGGGAAGTAAAAAATACATACAGGTCGAATTGAGAACCTCCTCCTTTTTTGAAGTCGGTTAAAAAACAAAAATTCAAATTTTATAAGAGAGAAGCTTGTATCTCAAAAAGCTCACCCTTCCAACCAGGACATAAAATATCCTTATAACTTTTGCTCCAACAACTATATTGTTGTTGGAACAAAAGTATGTGTAGTTTTATCGCAGGTTTATTTAATGCTTTTAACTGGTATTTCGTGTAAAACAGTGTATTGGCATTAGGTACGTTGCAATATCCATATTAGTAACTCATGGGATTCTATTCTATTGTGAAAGGGTCCAAAATTATATTCTGTTATTTGTTAGTTTTAAGTAGATTTATATTTCATAATCCTATAACAAAAGTTTAGATAAAGGATACACTTTTGAATGAATGTTCTAGGAAATAAATCCATTACACAATTGAAGCTTACTTTTAAAATAATTAATTCACCCCTGTTGAATATATTTCAGTATAGGTTTAGTTACATTTAATTTAAAAGCCGAAAGCAAATGCATTATTTAACATAAAAACAAGACCAAAAAGTTTAGTTAATTTAATTTAAAAAAGCCGAAAAAGCAAAAAAGATTTTTGCATTATTTAACATAAAAACAAGAACAAAAAGTTTCTTAATTCTTGTTTTTATTCTAATAAAGTAAAAACTATTTAATGTTGAAACAAATATTTGTTTTTAATTCCTTGATATAACAAGCTATTTCTAAATTCTACGACGTATTTACAAAGCACTAATTTTCCGGCCTGTGTTAAAACCGATGTGACTAGTTGTTACATCAAACGAAAAATTTAGAACAACGTCCACAGCGATTCAGTCCAGAAAGCAGTTTACCTAGCGCAACATTTTATAGTCTAGGAAGTACGGTTATTTTTAGTTCGGACTTCAGGAAAATTAGGAAATAGGCTAATTTTTTAGTTTCTTCGTAAGAAGGAAGTATTGTAATCGCAAAAAAATCACCCTACGAGATTTTTTCAGATCTTTATGTTTCGGGGACCCTAGGTGCCAAAAAAATATGTTTTATCAATTCCGTCAGGGCGTCTGACTGTCGGACTGTTCGCGGTATAGCTAAAAAACTACCTATCCGATTGACTTTTAATTTTGGTCAAAAATTAAGGGTCATTTGAAACAAAGGGGCGGCTTAACGAAATGTTAAAAAATAATGACAAAAAAAATACTTACCAAATTTTGAACAAAACATCAAGTATTATGTAGAAATGAACTTGTAAAATTGTGGTACGAATCCAAGATGGCGAAACAAAATGGCTGCTAAATACAAAATTTAAAAAATCAGCCTGAAAAATTACTAATTAAATCGATTTCAAATTTTGTGCAATAATTAAGTGTTCACATAGAGATGAAATAATAAGATTGTGGTACGAGATGATGAAATAAAATGCAGGCCAAATAAGAAGTTTGTAACTGTGAAAAGTCACCCTTCTAGAATTTTATAAATTTTTACATTTTAAGATCACTAGATGCTAAAATACATTCCGTCGGTAAGTCTGTCGGCCTGTGTGTCTCTTCGTGGCATAGCTAAAAAACTATTTATCCGATTGACGTTAAATTTTGATCGAAAATTAGGAGTCATATGGGGATGATTTGGTAACAATTTGGTAAAAATTCATTATGGTGTAACAAAATGGCGACCTAGTAAAATATTAAAAACATATTACTAAAAAGCTAATTATCCAATTTACCTCAAATTTTGCACAAAAATCGAGTGTCATATAGGAATGAAGATTGCGGAACAAAATGGCGGTTAAATAAAATGTTCAAAAAATCTATGTAAAAATCCTTGTTATTCAATGGTATTTTTTATAAAATCGGTGTACATAATTACTTAATTTATTTTAAATTATCCCCAAAAATCAAGTGTGGCATAGGTGGAAACTGGTAAAATATTGGTATGAATCCAATATTCCTAATGAAAGAATAGGTTTATAACGAGAGAAGTTCCCTGTAAATGAAATTTACCGATTTTTTTACGTTAATGTCAGGGACAAAGTTAGGCATTTAAAGAAGGCGCTATTTTAAACGTTCGAAAAATTTTGACTTTTCGTAGGGTTTTTTTCAAGAACTGGAAAACTTCAAAAATAAATGCAATAAAAATATACGTTATAATAAAACATTCTAAATATTACACTAAATGAACAGATCCTTGGAGCATCTCACTCCGTGTAAAACGAACGGCAGGGCTCAATAATATGATTCGAATTATGTTGATTTTAACAATGCTATTTAACCACAAAACAAGAATTTAATTTGGTTTTGCATTCCAAATTTTCGACAGATAAAAGATAAGCCTATAAATCGCTTTTTTTGCACCATTGTTGAAAATGACCATCCAGGTTCAAAACTTGTAATACGAACGCAAATATGTCCACTATATTATTTTCGTAAATATTGTTTAACATTATGTGAGTTGTCGCTTTATTAATCTTAGTAATTTTTAATATATTCTTTAAACGGTCTATATTCATGTAATGTATTTTCTAGATTTTCGTGATAACAAACTTTTACGATGTTTTCTAATCTATGATTATTTTCATAATAAAGAACATCCATTAAAATTTAAACCCTCTTATTGTTTCTTTATAGACAAAACGTTCTGGTTTTATATTATTTTATTAAGGAGTCCAATAAACAGTCTAAACATCAATTCTAAATGTAGCATTGCTAACATCTATTTCTGTTTAAAACTCTCCATCCACAGAGTTTGTTGTAGTTTTTTCTGTTTGTGGTATCTTTCTATTGTTCTTCAATATTGGGACACAAATATTTCCTTTTATCTTCATAGGAATTCATTATCGTTGGAAATTTTTCTATATCTACTAAACATAAAGTCTAGCTTAAACTAAATGTCTGTAACTTTATTAAATCGATCCAGAATTTCTTCCCAAATTATTGTTATATACATTTTTAATATCATATCGTTATTAATTTTCGTTGAAATATGAACTGAGGTTTTTACTATTTGTGTGAAACCGCTTCGTAGTCCTCTCACATCTTTATAATATGTAATCCAACTAGTAGTGCATAATGTTTTTAGGGAATAGAGAAGATTGGAATGCTGTTTTAGTCATCGATGAAAATATGATAAAACAAGCATTGCACCAAGCATGCTTTTATCGTTATAGTAAAGAGTGTTCATTTCTGCTATTCGGGAAAACATAGCATTTTAAACTTTCCTCATTTGCGACACAAAAAAAATTGTGATGTCGTTCACGTAATTTTTTTATACTTTCCAGGTTTAAGAAAAATAAAAAAAACATGTCGTTAAAAATGTAATTGGCACCCTAGTGGAATGCATGTTATATTAAGCCTCCAACTTGCGGGGCACCGACTTATTTGCCTGGCTCTTAAGGGTCATCAGAATCATTACAGATCCGCTCTGGTCATATGAAGGCGTGCTCGTAAATTTTATATTATGTATATTAAGCCTATTTTTTAATATTTCAATAAGTATTTTCGCGCTGCGGAAATCGGTGTACGGTCATTTTTAACATCAGTTTTGCATGTTTGAACCTGCGAAATCTTAAAATGACAAAAACGCTTATAATAATTGCGGTTACACAATAAATTTAAAGTGAAGTATTTAGTATAAATAACGTGCTTTTTAGATAGATATTATTATACAGTAACAGTAATAAAATAAATGTAGATTTAGATATCTTAAATACTATAGTTAAGTTTCTGTCAAGGCAAAAGTTTTGAACTGGGCCAAAATTAAAACAAGTCTGCCAAAAAACATTATTTTTTAATGTTTCAAAATTAATTTAAAAGGCAAATCCGGGCTTCAACATTGTGATAAATAGTTTTTACTGATAAAGTGTTCCCTGCCTGATCCATTTGCACTTATTTAGAAGTTGATTTCTTTTCTCCACCTTCACAAAAGACCTAGTTTGTATTTTGAGTGGAAAAACCGAGAAATATTTGAAATATTTCAAATAATTCTCATCCATTTCAAATTCTCATCCTGGGATATCAATTCAGAAAATTGGAACAATTCAAGATAAACATAAGTAATGTTTCTTTTTACCACAAAACCATATGAGGTTTGTCATGCAATAGTATGGATCCAGATCCTCTAAGGAAGATAATACTATACGGAAAAAGTGAATAAACAACTATATATAAAATACGATTAAATCTGTAAAATAGTAAAAATATTAGTTAAAAACATTTTCTTCCATATTTTGGAAAATTTATAGATAAATAATAATTACCACATATATTTGTATATTGTATTCACGGAATTCCCCTTTCAAATTTATTTTTTAAACATATTAATTTTTGGTTATTGCCAATTTCGGACCCCGGAGCGTTTACAATTTTTGGATTTTTTTAGAAAAAAAAACTGAGAATCATATTGTTTAGGATTTGCTCACCTTTATTTTTTACATAACTCAGATGACACTAACGTAGCTATAACTGTTTCCACTACTACTCCTTAAGGGATTTTACGAGTTTATTACTAATAATCCTAGTATATCAATAACCACTTTGGGTTACACGTTTTTAAGTATTATATATGTAGTTGTTACTGCGAATAATACTTTATAGTAATTTCCTATGTAAAGTAATTATATAATTACTACTGCTAAGCAACTACTTATGAAATTGACTCCAAGGTCGTAATTTCTTTTCAGTGACATAATAGTAATTTTTCAAAGATACTGCATCTAATCTGTTTACTAAATTGCAACTTTTAAGTATCAAAACCTTCCTGAACCTTGCAGCGACTAGTTCATTACGTCCAAATGTACTCCTATAAGGTATTACTATAAAGTAAAACGAGTCGTTGCAGAGTAGTTATTTTAAACTGGTTATTACCAGCCTTTATTCTTCGGTTGCAATTTAGAAGTAAGAATTGCAATAATTATTTACTACAAGGAAACTATTACCTCTTGTACTGGAGGTTCCGGAGATAGGGGGCGCTGGTACGAGATTCGGTCTACACTGACTTTGTAAGGACAGTGGCGACAATAGAAGCCCACCCGCCATATTGATGCAAAATTTCTAAAGGTTTAAATGGGCGCTCACATATTATTGTCACTTTTTCGCAAAATATGACTAAATTAATCTACCTTAACACATTAATATAAGAAAATTGGATCAGCTAAAAAGTTAGTTAATAAAATTATTATTAATTTCAGTCTACAAAGAGTAATATGCCGCAAAAGAAATTCAAAATTTACTTTACACTGACTTCTGTCAGCGACGGTTGTAAACGATTTTTAACAAATAACAATGTTTGTGCAAGTGATTAATGACAGTTGTCTCCCAAGTGAATTTAGTAATGTAGTATGTACTGAAGAAGGCCTACAAAATAAAGTTTCTTTTATGCTAATCTTTGAGAGCTTCTACCTCAAATTGTAGTGTTGAATAAAGTAAACCATACTCTAAGACATGAAAAAATATTGTCCTTTACAGCAAAATAAAACCAAAATATAATAATGTGCAATATTTAATTACTTTACTTGCAGTAAACTTAAACTTAAAATATTTACGGTCTCAGTCATTTACAAATTCATCACAAACACTTTATAATTACAAGCAAAAAGTAGGTGAACCAGGTGTAAACATATTTCTCCATATGGCCAGTGGCTTAGAACTTATTGTTTGAATCAATATTCATTTTAATAATCACAAAAACTAATAAAATAATACACTAAAACAAGAAACCTCATAAGAAACCCACGTAGGCAAAAAGTAAACAAAACGATTTTAGCAGCAATATGGCCGAACCAAACCAAAATTGGTTACTCTATTGTCGCCACCGTCCTTATAAAGTCATTGTAATTCGGTATACAGCCATTGAATTACGTTATATTCTGTCCGAATTTGTCAATCTCAATTAGTTGTGTATCTGTTGTAGACCATAACTTACGAGTAACAATTAATATATATATATATATATATATATATATATATATATATATATATATATATATATATATATATATATGTATGTATTTTAAGGAAACTCTGTAACGTACCACATTAGTGTTCAAGACTTCAAAGTAATTGGGTAGAAGTGACAGCTTCAAACCAAAACTATAAAAGCGTATGGCAGTCGTAGACCCTTGATGTTAAGTAATTTTCTCAGTAAAGAAATGCAGCTAACTTCAAAGTAAAATTCCAATAGAACGCCATTGTTTATTTTTATCTTCCCTGTAAATATTTAGCTATGATGTTTATTTTTGTGATTATAAAGATTAAAAATGCATACAGTTTAAACATCACGTTAAAAAAAGAATCACTCTTTATAATAAGATATTTAATGATAATTAATAAAATAAAGTGAATATATCAGCATATTTACCAGAGAAATTGCCTGCGTTTTAATTTTAGGTCCTTAGCATTGCTAGAAAACTAAGTGAAGTATCCTACCTCAACAACTAATAATATATCCTATATACGCTCTACACTATTTTTCTAATTTGAGTGTTTGTAGTCGCCATAACTGTTTTGTCTGTATTAAAAAGAACCATACATATTTTTCAAACGGATTAAATAAAGACAGAAATAAGGAAGTAACAAATAGGGTGAATTATTACTATTCGGCTACCTAAATGGAACCACACAATGCGTACTATCTACCTAATAGTCACAGTCATAATTACATGTTATTCACGAAATACATAGTTACCCTAAATTGTTCCCCATTTTGGTAATGACTATGTAGTCTCAGCTTAAACAGAACGTGGCGACACCAAGCTTCGCTTACTTTATCGAAAATACTTGTGGTAACAATGACATATTCATGCCCAAAAGTGATACTTGGGAAATGCCATATTCTATTTTTTTTGAACTTGCAGTTCTAGCAATGTAAACTTTGGATAGTTCAAAGCAGTTCTCAAACAGCTATTAATTTAAAAGAAAATGGTCCTGCTTCTTAATTTTCCTGACGTTGGGCTTTCTAGTGACTGGCCTATATAGCGTGCTATATATATTTTATGTTAACTCACACAGAGCTCGTTCTTTTATTCAGATTAAGATCCAGTTGAATTTGACAATCATTTTGATTTAGAGTCGGGAACAGGATCATATCATAAATTATATACGAAAGTTTTTTGAACAAGGTATATAAAATTTTGCGGAATCGAAAGCTCGAAGAAGACGATAAAATATTTACGCTATAGATGAGACAGCATTCTTCATTTATAAGTTTAGACAACTTAATTTCTTTATCAAGTGGGCTTGCTGCCGATGACTCAGTTATTATAAATCAAAAGAAATTGGCGAGATATCCCTGGATAAATTACTTGCTAGCTTGAAATTGAAACGAGCAGATATGGCTAAGTGTATATTTAGGACTAACAATTTAGTGACAATAAGGGAGGAAATAATTCAAGTGGATACAACGCAATTGCTTCAAAAAATTCTTTTTACCATACACTCACCCAAAGATTTACGCATGGACTTTCGACGATACCTCTTTCACTATTTAACGAAACCGGCTTGAGGCGAAAAACAAAAAAATCGTCCTTGTATGAGATTTTTTAACTCTGTTGTAGAACGTCCTGTTGATCCCGTTGAACGTACATACACAAAAGCACAAAAAAGTTAATAAATACTAGAAGGGACTTAAATGATATATTTGACAATCCATCATCAATAAAGCCAGGTATTGTTCGAGCTGGAGAAAAAATCACACTTGCTTTATACAAGGCACCTAGTACTATTAAATCGCTAAAACAATTTAGATTCATTTCAATTATCAGATTTGTTGGCCAATCTAATCAGGCAGTGCTATTATCAAAACTACCACATATATATATAATATCTGGTGCTTTAGAACCACATTCTTATCGCGTTTTCCAACAAATTCACTCCTGGCGTGGAAGAATTTTTCATGCCTCATGAATGAGGTTGAAAAATAGTCAAGAAAATTTTGGTGCCTATTCCTACATTTGAGATACCAATTCCTACTTTCATTCTTAAATTAATATCTTGCAATTGTAAAAAGGGTTGCCGAAAACGATGCGGTTGTGCTAAGGTTGGATTAAAGAGTTCAATAATGTGCTCCAGTTATCATGGACAAGGACGTTTTATTCAGTTATTAAACAAGCAGTAGTTAGTTTTTAGCCTCAAGGGAAACCCGTTATAAAAAAACGCGCCGAGGGCTCTACCCCAACGGTGATGTGGAAACGGGCTTGAATATAAAAGACATTGTAGTAATAAAAACATTTCCGTAGTCTTTTTTGCTAGGTTTGTAAAGGAAAATCTGCTTTGGATGTGACATTTTTCTGTAGTCAAGTTATTTTAAGGCCTTTGTTACTTGTTTTTACATATCTTTAGTATTCCATCCAAATTTGTGAGATTGGGGTACGATATAGCGAAAAATTGTATGAGACATAAATGATGTAAAATTTTATTGCGAATAAAATTAAGTTCTATTAATTTTTCTCCCCAGGGTAACGGTTTTCGAGATAAATTTAAAAAACTAGGTAACATAAGTGGGGTTGTCTTAAACTAAAGGGGATGATGCACCCTCCTGAGAGGTGGGAACTCTTTTGATCTATAGTTACAAGATCAAACGAACTTACCCTAAGTGAAGTTCGATCTTGATTATATGAAGCCTCGTCGAAATAAACAATAAATAATTGTAGTTTTCTTATTTCCTGCGTTGAATCACACGTTGAAAGAAAATAGTCAAAACATCCATGACTAATGCTCACTTGAGATTTGGAGAGCGCTTCCCTTACATCATTCTTTTTTAGAGAAATTTGAATAAAAAATTAACTGTTATTTATTTTAGTAAAGGGTTCATTTAGGGAAGGGTGGGATATTGTTTATTTTGACGAGGCCTCATATAATCAAGATCGAACTTCACTTAGGGTAAGTTCGTTTGATTTTGTAAATATATTTCAGCCTCGTCTCATAAACAATAAATAACTAGATTTTCAGAGAGATATAGTAATTTTTTATTTCAAGATTTTCAGATTTCAGGGCAACATAATGCCTTATTTAATTTACAACGAGAAATACTGCTTATTAAAAACGAAAAGAATATTACCTGAAAAACCAAAATAGTATAATTTTGTTAACAATAATATAACGAACCTTAAAATTATACGTAATAACTAGTAAGCAATCTAACCTAATGCCTTAGAAGTATTTTATTTATTGTTTAATACAGCTTTAGCAAAACTAGTATTTTTTATTATAGGGCGCTCGTAAAAATTTGCGAAGATTTTTGAATTTTCTGTCCACCCTGTTGCTATTCTTAGTGTGTCCCAGCTTACGCCCTTTGCAGCCGCCGTAGACGCAGAGGAAAAAAAACCAAATTTCAACTTTAAAATTAAATAGTATTTATATTTGCAAATGATCAAAAACAATATAAAAGTATATCACCAATGTTTTATTAAGCTAAAAACTTTTTATCCATCGAAAATGGGAAAATGAAGGTTTGTGCAGATGCATTATGATGGGATTTCTTTTGTATATGTAATAAAAAATTGTGATTATAAATTATGGAAGAAATTTATTTAATGATTTAAGCTAATAAGAAAGTTTTGCCCTGTATTCAAATATTCCAAATCTTTATTTTTTTTTTGAATTTTCAATTTTAATCGAAAGATTTAAAAAAATTTTGAAAAACCATATTTGTTTTTTATTATTCAATACTTCAATATGTCTAAAGTTTATAACTGTTTAATTTTTTTTGCGACTTTTTGCGATCACTAAGGCTAATAAATATTTTTTAGAAAGTCCAGTAACCATAAAAATGGGGATCTTTAAAGTTTCGTTACGAAATTAAAGAAAAAGCAGTTGTCGAAAAAAGTAAACGTGTATTTTGGTTAAAATACCATCTAGAGATGAAGTTGGAACAAATGACAAAATATTTTTGTTTAAAAATCTTTTTCAAAAAATCGAAATATTAAATACTTTGCTAAGTTGAGTTGCAATTATTTTTCTATTTGGTAAAAATGCTGAAAAAAAGTGGTAAGCTATTTAAAATAAAATGTGCTTTTTCAAAATAATGTCACTTTTTTATTTTTTTTAAGAATCAATATTTTAATAATACGCAACGTTGTACTGTACATACTAAAAGATAGGAATAATGGCATAAATGTGGTCTTTATCATTGAGCTACAAAATTGGAAAATAGGGAGGCGACATAAGGCTACTGTAATTTGTATATACGTTATTTTGAATTTTATTTCTTATTTTGAATTTGTCAAAAAACCTAAATTTTTTAAACATATTTTTTGAAGATTTTTTTTTTTGGTTTTTGTAGGGTCTTCCAGACCTAGGAAACGTTTTGCATTGCCTCAAAAGCCAAAAAAATTAGAATAAAGGAAAAGTCACTGGTATGTCAAATGAAGAACTTCTCATGTAAAGAGGGTGCGAGAAAATTTTACCAAGCCAAGAACCAAGGATTAGAGAAAGGCTCTTGTTTATTTGATTTTAAATATAGAATTTTAGTCTTCAATTAACGATTTAAACATAGGGCACTGTGTGCCGAGAAACCGTCATAAATAATTTAAAAAACACATATTTGCCAAAAAATATAAAAGTGACAGGAATTTCTGCGTGTCGAATTTTTTGACAAAACAGTAAAAAGTTTTTAAACATTATAAACCTTTCGAAATAAGTAATGATGACAAATTTAACAAAATTATGGTGCCATTTTAACGTAAAAGCATCTCTGTATAACAGCTCTTTCAAACAGAAATTTTCTGAACGAGATAAATTTTATGAATCTATTTTTTTTATTGCATTTTTACTAATTAGAGTCCTTTTGAATGGCAAAAAGGTCTATCTCCGGCATTCTGCGACCTATTTTGTATCTTTTGAAAAGCACTGTTTTGTAGTTCCCATTCTAATCTTGTCGTCATTTTTTATTTATGACAAAAATCGTCACCTATGAAATGTTTTTCATGTTAAGATTTAATATATTAAGCGTACAAAACTGATTTGCCTTTTTTGCACACCAAAGAAATATCTCAAAGCGTTGTTAAGGTGATCAAATTGTAATGATTCCAACATTCGATTTTTTGTAGGATAAAGCTGTTGTGTTTTTGAATGTGTTATTAAAATTGGTTACAGTTCGATATCTCTTTGGCAAAATATTTTAAACCATAATAACACCACATGTAATTCAAAACAAAATAATTTATATGGCACTTGAACTTTCAAATGGCTTTATTGGTGGACAAACCCAGTGAACTTTGGATCAGCATAATATGGCACCCCAGCGCGTTTTTGATGCGTTTGAAATAACAATATTTAAATTTAATTAAAAATTTTTCTTTAGGTTTAATAGCCAAAAAATTAATGTGTGCAATTTGAGATTTTTTAACCAGAAGTTAATAATCGCCTGTTAGGTTAACAGTGGATAAATTTTGCTGTCAAAGAATTTCGCTATTAATTTTTAATGCTAAGAACTTTTCTGAGGAAGCGTTTTTTTATATAGAAATCAAAAAGTACAGATTAACAAAACAGAGAAAAACCTGGCAAACTTGATTTTACAAAGATTTGATGAATCATTTATTGATTTTTTAATATAACACAAATAATTCTTAACTTTTTCGTGGTAACATTGATGCGATATAAAGAAATTTTTAATAGTTGAATAAAGAGCTTTAAAGGTATTTAAATTAGGTATTAGTCATTTTAAAGGCAAGGTGATATTTCTATTTTATTGATTATTAATTATAATAATTATAAAATTTTTTAGAGTTAAATTTATATATATATTTCATATTAATATGTATAATGTATATTTCATTCTTGTTAATCAATTGTTAATTTTTAAATCGATATCCAAATAAAATATTTACAAAAACCTTTTTTTCTAATTAATTTAAGCTTCATAACAGGTTTACAAACATTAAATTATTTTTGTAAATATATAAAGAACAATACATTTAAAAAAGTACTTTTAATGATTCTTAAATCTAAACCTTAAAAGCACAATTAATGCATTGAATTTTCACATAGGCATAATAGCAAAATAAAACTTTTAAATCCAGAGTTACCATAAAAAAGTTTTTATCAAAATAATAATTTGAAAAAAGTCCTAAAATATTGATTTTTTCAAAATGTGAAGTATTGATATATTTTTTAAGGGATTAACAATGTTATTTAAAATAAATTCTTTTTGAAATATTAATTTTAAAGGTGTTAAAATAGATTTTGAAATAAATGGCCCTATTTTTGACACTGTTTACTGTATGTCTTGTATGGGCAGAAAATATGCCTCTACAATTTTATTAAATCTTTTTATCCATCGACTAATGGTTTGACAATTCACTTATGACCAATTTTGTGTAATAAACAAATTGTTCGAAGATTTATTTTATGAGAGGTTTTGCATTTTTCAAATATTCTAACAATTTTACAACACATATATTATCTTGTTGAAAAAATTCGTTTATTAATTTTGATAATAATTTTGTAAGTTATTTTATAATATTATATAAAAATAGACTTAAAGTTTGAATCGTTGACCTGTCACTAAGACTAATAAAATTGCAAGTTTGAGTGTAAGATTTTCTAAATTAATCGACTCTTTAAAGTTTCGGATGAAATTTAGAACTCGGATCCCAGGTTAAATTATATCTAGCTAAAGTTGGACGTAGACTAAACACTCCCTTAAAAACTCTTTTCACTCTAAAATCCTGTGCTAAGTCGGGAGTTGCTATTTGGCTAATGGCTAATCGGTAGCTATTTAAACTTTGATATGATGCACCTTTTTCAAAATGCAAAGTTAGAAATTTTAATAATAAAGGTACTGTTACTGTAAATACATCTATATTTCTTTCCGGACAAAATTGCCACCATAATCTTAACCCTACGTTATATTGGTTAAGCGTAGAATTTGTAACTGAAGCTAAACATATATCTAAGGATGGCTCGGGGACTCTCGCTGCCTGCAGTGCCTCGATGATAATTTGCCGACAACCAGGGTAAGTTCTCTCCAAAGAGGGTGCGACGTCCTATCCGGAAGAGAAAGCAAATGTTTATTTGATTTTAAATAAAGCGGTTTAGTTGTTATCAACGATTTAAACATAGGGTACCATGGCTGAGATGGCCAAAAGGGTACCACAACAATTCCACAGGAATTTTCGTGTCGAATTTTTTGCAAAGTTTTTAAAATTAAAGAAAACGGAGGACAGGCGTAGAAAAAATATGGTTTCCATTTTAACGTAAAAACATCTACTGTATAACACTCAGGATCTTTTTTTCACGAGATAAATTTTTTACATTTGCAATTCTTTCGGGATACAAAAAGGTCTATCTCCGGTGTACCGAACTTTTCTACTTCTTTTGAAAAGCACTGTTTTGTAGTTCCCATTCCGTGTCGTCATTTATTATTCGCGATGCAAAATCTGCCTCTATGTTTTCTGAAGATTTAATATATGAAGCGTACAAAAAGATCTACCTTTTTTCACACCACTGTCATATCTCCCTAGATAAACTGTTAAGGTGATCAAATTATACGCTTCCCATTCATTTATGTAAGATAAAGCTGTTGTGTTGTCGATTCGACATAAAATATGACAGTTCGAAATCTTTTTGGCAAAATATTTTAAACCATAAAACACCGCAAGTAATTCTAAATAATTTATATGGCACTCACTTTCCTCTTTTGTCCAGAACTTATGTGAACTTTGGCCTGCGCAATGTGCACCCCAGCCCGTTTTCGATGCGTTTGTAAATATTTCGAGCTTAAACTCTTTAGGTTTAATAGAATTTTCTGTGTGCACAATATTTTTTAACCACAAGTTAAAATCGCCTGTTAGGTTAACAGGGATACACATTTTGCTGTCAAAGTTACCGCTATTAATTCTTAATGCTAAGAACTTTTCTTTTTCGAACGTTTTTTTATATAGCCATCCATACCGTACAGCTGGGCAAACAGAGGTTAAAACTCCTAAAAACTCTTGGATTTTACAAGTTTTGTTTTTTGTAAATTTTTTAATATAAAAAATAATTCTTAACCTTCTCTATAGGTGAGAGCCAAAAGACAACGAAATCGTCATGCGTACAGAGCTATAAATAAAACCTAGATATTTGACTGTTTCGCAAGGCTATATTCTACATTTTTGATTATTAATTATAAACCCCAAATTTTTTAATAACTTTGTTGTTTGTGTAAATCTTCCAAATAAATGACAGAGAAAAAACCTTTTTTTCTTAAAAGCTTCATAACAGGTTTCATTATTTTTGTAAATATATACGGAGCGGTATTTAAACCAAAAGGCATACAATTATATTGATATCTTCCCCTTAAATCTAAACTTTAAAAACTTTCTATGTGACTTTTCAATAGATACTAGCAAATAGGCGTCCTTCAAATCCAGAGTTGCCATAAAAAAGTTTGTACAAATTAATTTAGACACTGTCCTAAAATCTTCGAGATTAATATGTGAAGTACTGATATATGTGTTAAGGGATTTAAGATTTAAAATCATTCTTTTTGTGCCATCGTGCTTAGGTGTTAAAAAGATATTTGAAATAATTTGCCCTTTTTCTGATTTTACTGTACTTATTGCCCATAATTTTAACAAATTATTAATTGAAGCCTGAATGTTTGACAATTCACTTATCGACCAATTTTGTTCTTTTGGGATTCTTTTTTGAATGGGCATTTTTGAAAAAGATAATTTTACCATCTATCCAAGAAAGAATCACTTTATCCTTTGTAATTTCACACCAATTACTATAAAAAAGACTTAAATGTTCAGCAATTTTACTGACCTGGTTGTCTATTTCCATGTTTCGTCCCGTTTCTTGCTGTATGTTGCCCTGTTATGTTGAACTCGGTCTGTTTGTTTGCGCCGGTAACTCTGTTGCTTGTTGTTGTTGTGGGTGTAGTAGGGTTGGTTTGTTTGCTTGCGTCCGCTCCGGCCTATACAGAATGCTGCCTGATACGGACTCCGGAAGTTTACATTTTTTGGTATTACTTTTCTCACATTCTACTTGGCTTTTGGAACTTTTAATTGCATACAAGTATGCTCTATTTCCTTTGTAGCTTTTATCCTTTCTTCCAGGTTACCTCCAAATAGCCATTCATCTATTGGTGCTTCTGCTGGAGTATCTTTAAAATCCTTATTTAAATTATATGTTACCAACTCTCTACGAGATGTTGTTTCAGCATGTAAAATATCGGTAAGGAATCTCCCTGCATCACTTAAGGATTGTAATTGAACGATTCACGTTCGCTCCCCCCTCTTCTTTTAACAATGATGTTAAAACTAGATCAATAGACGATACACTAGCTCCAATCTGCATTTGTAGGGTTTGTAGTCTGCAGTCCTTTCGATTTACCGACTCAGAAACTGCCGCTGAGACTATTGGGTTTAATTTTGGAAGGTTTTAATAACTGACATTTACTAGGTATCGGGTATTTCTGAAGAATTTCTACTTTTTCAGTCTCCGATAAACCCTCTTTTAAGATACTAAGCCACCTATCGGTTAAAACTAATTGTAAAGGAGGCCCAATTACCTCCTTTTTTGATCACATTAATGCCCAATAAAGCCAAAATTTCTTATTATTTCGCAATACCCCAGTGTATATTAAAAACCAAAATTTAAACTAATTTATCATTAGCAATATTATTTACTAACAATGAATGATATATATTATTATTATTATTATTATTATTTGCTGTCACAAGCAAAACCAACCCGAATTTTGACTACTTAATCATTTGAAATATTATTCACTAACACTAATATTACATAATTATTTTCTATCACAAGCAAAGCATTTTTCTTACAGAAAGATTTTTTATATAACCAGCCTTATATTCACAAATAAAGCGTACCTTCGACCACCATCCAGCACAAAATATCCGGTTAACACACTAGTATTTAAAGCCGTTTCAATTTCTGATCAAGATTCTCTAACGTCAGAAACAGCGAAACTGATCAAAACTCTAAGAGAGAATGGCTATTGCACTGCAGATATTACACGTTCAATTAAAATATACATTAATCCAACTCCGGGGAAGGAGAATACTCAGGATCTACCTTTAGTATATGAAATCCCTTAATCATGTGGAGAAGTGTATGTGGGAGAAACAGGTCGCTCAATATTTAGTAGATTTAAGGAACATGAACGATGTGTTAAAAACAAACAAAATGTTTAATTTGCTGTAGCTGAACGTCATATATCACTGGCCATATTATAAATGTAAAATAGAAAAAGGTTCTAGCGTCGGCTTCATGATCTTATAAAAAAAAAGTTAGAGAATCCATTGGAATATTAAAACACACAAAAAACTTCGATATAGATACAGGTTACGGTCAACATCACACATAAAATCACATCCTTCCGAATCTCTCCAAACTCATTCAGTGCTCGGATCTCATGAAGTAAAGAACCCTGAGGATGCCTCGTGCAATCGAAGATGAAACGTCGGATAGTAATTCCAACTTTGGTTAGTTCAAAAGAGCTACAATTTAAATAAGTTGGCCTGTTTCCTAATTTTCCCGAGGTTTGACTCTCCAGATACTCAGAATAAGAATATGACAATAAGTTATATTATATCGAGTTGCGTACATTAATTAGCCTACATTAGTTTGCCTTTGATAAAAATACAGAAATAAAACTGTTTGCATTAAACCAAATTACTAATGATACATTATTCACATACTTAACACAATGTTTTATCATAAACCAAATTTAATATTAAATATGTACATAGTAAAATTGGCTAATAATAACTGCTATTATATATATATCATAATAAAAGGAAAAAAAAATTAACTCAGTGTTTTAGATTGAAATTATTAATTATAAAAAGCGGTTTTGAAAACAATAAAAAGTAAATGATATGTTTTAAATTATCTTGGAATAAGTATGACTTTTTGAAATTGGCGTTAAATCAATATCAAATTCTTAAGTATCTGATATACTTAACTAATGAATATTTAATGTATGATATTTGTAATACCTTGATAAATATCGTGCTACAAATCTCTCGCATTACCCCTAAACATCACTTACCGACACAAGACATGTTTGTTAAAATTAATAATAAAATTATCAAAAAAAATGGACGATACAGAGCCACAAACTGATATATATATTCAACAACCCTCCCCCACCTTATTGAGGGATATATATATATTTTAAAGTCTTCCCAATTTCTTTTTTTTTTGGTCTTTTTAATCTAGGCAATTACATGCAAAATTTCTTTAACAGCTTCAAGAAATTAAGAAAATATTCCATGCCTTACAAAAGCAACAGTATTCGAGATTTTAAGATAAAATCCTTAAAGAGTAATTAGGGCCCAAATAAATGACGATTATTTCCTAGAATCTACGGTGTCTGTAACTTGGAAAATGCAATTGTAGATTGTCGTTATTATAGTTATTTAAATAATTCAGCGATATCTTCAAAAATACTACCGCAAGTTTAGAATTTTAAAGCATATTACTAGTGTATTTGAATGTATTCGAAAAAAAAAATCCATATCTTTATGAAACATGTGAATTTAAAGTGATAAATATTATAAGAGTATAATAGGATGATTTTATTAAGAGAAAATTTTAGGTTTTGCTAATTTTCCTCCAAATCGGAGTAAAAATAAATAAATTGCGTTGTGAAAGATGAGCTTTTTAGAAACACGTTTAGTTCGATCCATGATATCTTTGTTGTAATAAACAAGGTTCTTTACAGTTATAGTAAATAATTATTTGCATGGATATATAAGAGCATGCAATTAACAGAGACAACCAAGTTGAGACTAGCATCCAAGCTGAAAAATTTGTCCGATATATCTACCTCTTTTCATCTCGCATAATTTACGGTATCTTCATCCTTGTCTCTTATAGTGATAAACTAACATAGATGAGAAATGTCATTTAATGAAATAGTTTAACTTGGCAACACTGACGTCCGTCGCGCATCGCTCCGTTAACCATTTGGAAATTTGAAAATGGCTGCCTTGTGCCTTTTTTGGATTGTATCTTACATTTTACGTTTAATATGTGTTTTATTCAATTTTCTGTGCACTATTTTCTTTGACTTTGTGTAGTGTTAGTGTGTAAATTATAAAAGTTTGTGCCTATTTATAGACAATAAAAGGTAATAGCAAAATAACGGATAAGCTGTAGATAATTACAATTTTGTAAATAGGCTAAATATTTTATATGTACCTAAAGTCTGTTTTTTTTAAATCCCTGTTATCTGCTAAGTTTTGTGTTGAAATATTGGCATTATTCATACTGATAACATACTCACAAATTGAAATAATCTGCCAGTATATAATTATATTTCTGGAGGTAAGTGTTTTCCAGAGAGCATATTCCACTAAGATATATTTCGGTAAATTTTCACTAGGTGTATCTTGCCCGTTTCAATTTGCAAATAGGTCAGGTGACATTGCCAACCCTTGACCTTCAATTTTGGTGCATGTCAGGGATTTAAAAAAAAACCGACTTTATTTATTTACCGGCCAAATTTTTAGCCATTAAGTGCTTTGCACTGCAATTTACTGTCCCTAATCTGCGATTTCCCAATAAATAATATTGGTTTTATTGAATTAAGTAGCTATCTCTATGTCAGATGATTTATTTACATTGACTTGCGCGAGTGAACTTGATTGTCTCTGCAATTTATTATAAATCCAAGACATATGCCATAGATTACTTCAATGCAATTTACCTCCTTTTATCAATTTCTAACTCAATTAAATTAGCGTAGGTCAGTTATTTTGAATATAAACAATTGCTAACAAATTAACAACTCGACTTATTACAAAATATATTGAATGCCCTCTTATTTAAAGTCGCCAACATTATGAATCAAATCAGAAAAACAGTGAAAAAAATGTTGTGTGATTCTTTTATCGAGCGATTAAATCTTGAACACTATTTACAAATATACAGGGAGAAAGAAAATAGTTTTTTTTTATTTTATTACCCAATATTATTTGCCAGTATATATTATTTTATATATTAAATGCCGAGGGACTAAATAAGAAAATTCGCTAAATTGTATTTGTAAAATATTTTGTCAAAAACAAAATACACAAAATGGCAAGCGCCTTAATAAAGTCGGAAGGCGGTTCGAACCTGGAACAATCAGGATATGTTCTGTTTATAAAAAAAAAGTGAGATTTTTTTATCAATCACCAAAAATTATGAGCCCGCTTGACCTAAAAATCTAACCACTTATACAGTGTCATTTATTTAAATGCGGGCCACCCCTGTGCAAAGAAAACTTGTTTTTTTTTGTATTGTGATAACAAAAAAATTTTATTTTGCAAAAATATTATACACTTTTGTTAAAAACACAAGATAATTATTTATTACTTCCCTCGTGACATTTTTTCAGATCTTTACGCCAAAGAGTGAGATGCCGGAAAAGATGTTATCTCTCTGTCAGATGATTTATTTACATTGACTTGCGGCATAGCTAAAACTACTTATCTGATTTGTTCAAATTTATTATAAATTAAGACATATGCCAAAAATACATGCTATATATATATATATATATATATATATATATATATATATAAATTATATATAGTTATTTTGAATATAAACAATTGGTAAACAAATTTTACCGATTTTCATATATCAAATTTTGTCTTATAATTAATAAAAAAATTACCTTATTTTAAACACGCTTTACAATTGGAACAAGTCTTCTATAATTATTTATTTATTACCTAGGAAATTACAAATGTTTGAAAAATACAAAAAAATTTGTCAAATCTAATAAAAAAATTTTTAAAATTCACTGGCTAATATAAGGAGCCTGTTTTGGCGAAAATATTTGTATAAGGAATATAATCGAAATTTTTTTGATTAAAAACTTTTTACATTCCGAAGAATAATAATAAATTTGAAAATATCCATTGCATACCTTTGTGCCATTTATAACTAAAGACTAAGATATTTCACCACTTTTTGTTATGAAATTTATTTCTCCGTGTAGGCCTCTCTCACACTTTCTGTGTAAAATAGCTTTAGGTCGATTTTTCTAAATTTTTGATGTGTTGTTATTCTTGCCAGTCCTGATAAAAGTTCTCGTATGGGCACAATTTAATCCCTACTGGCTAATATTTTTAATGAATCAGTGTTAAACATTGTCATAGTGTAGACCATCGTTAGTCTTTTACGTATTGAACTTCCCCAAATCAAAAATAAAAGGATTTGACTATGCCCATGAGAAAATTTACCGAAAGTCGTTTTCTATAAGAAGTGAGAGCAGTCCTTTGTTTATATAATTTTTTTAAAACCAAAATTTCCTTTAAAAGGGTATGATTTACTTAAAATTGACCATAAAAATAGTTTTTGTTTTATGTACCAGTCATAAATATCTCTCATCTTCCAATAATTTGTTTACTAAATTTGAACATAACATCAGTGTTTCAAACAAATAATTAAGTTGCTTAAATGGATATTTCTTTGTATCATTTTTTTTTTTCGAAAAAAAAACATTTTTAAATTTACAGGTTCAAGTTATTTCTAAAAAATACTTGATAATCCAGAAACCTTGACCCAGAAGGCATAAGTGTATTATTTTGTTTAGTCCCTTCTCTTGAACTTTCTCAAGTGCCAAAGAGTGAACCACTTCCATGGGAAAATAAAGTCTCTCTAAAAATTTATTTATAAATTTTTTAAATTTTCCGTGTATTTCGATAAATGTATTTGTAAAATAATTTAATAAAAATTTCGAGTTTAGCATTTTTAGAACTATAATTTTTATTAATTTTTAAACGACTTTTATCAAATTTCCAATATGTAATTTTTTAAAGCTTCTTTTAAACTTGAAGAGTTTTTGTGTCTGTGGCGTGAATTGCATGTGACTGTCTTATATGTTTTGTATTGTATATTAGTCTTCTGTCTTTGGATTTTTTCGTGTACACATAATCTGCTTGGTAGTAAATTATGTTTTTTTCATGCACAATTTTCTGTAAATACCGAAAAAAGCTTTTGCTACTGTCTCCTGGATATTGGGATGAATTTTCATTTTCGTAATATTTTATTAGATTTAATACTATTTTTTTCATTAAGCAGAACGTCAAAAAAGAAAATTGTTCGCATACCTCCGAAAATATTTGAACATTGACTTGTCAAAACATCAAATTAGTGATCACATAAGATTTGTGCAGCTTTGTATTTATATTTATCTTTTTTCATATGAAAATATCATAGGTCTACTTTCATCTTGTATATTTAATATAATTTCAATTCAAAGATAAAATCCTTAAAAAGTATGTTTAAACTTGGTATGACCCTTTCACCTAACACTGCTTTTGACTATATCAGTGAATTTATCGAGGAATTTATAGATTTAAAATTAGCGAGGAAAATCCTATTTTAATTATGATCTGGAATCATAAGTTTGAAAAATACGAAAATTTCTAATATTGACAATCACCGAAAAATAACATTAACAAATTTAAGTTAAAAATGGACATTCCATTGCATACCTTTGTGCCATGTTTAAACTACTGCAGATATTTCACCACTTTTTGTTATGAGAGTTATTTCTCCGTGTAGGCCTCTCTCACACTTTCTGTGTAAAATAGCTTTCGGTCGATTTTTCTAAATTTTTGATATGTTGTTATTCTTGCTGTCCCGATCAAAAGTTGTCAGGGCTACAATTTAATCCCATGGCTAGTTTTTAAAGCAGTGTTAAACATCGTCGTAGTATAGTATAGTAGTCGTACGTATTGAACTTCTCCAAATCAAGAATAAAAAGATTTGATTTTGCACACATACAAAAATACCGAAAGTCGTTAACTATAAGAAATGAAAGTCCTTTGTTTATATAATTTTTTTTAAAACCAAAATTTCTTTTAAAAGGGTATGATTTACTTAAAATTGACCATAAAAATAGTAGGAATGTACTCCAAGATGAGGCGCTCATCCCCCAATAATTTGACTAAATTTACATAACATCAGTGGTTTAAACAAATAATTAAGTTGCTTAGGTGGATGATTCTTTGGATCATTTTTTTTTCGGGAAAAAAAAATTAAAATTTACTGGTCCAAGTTATTTTTAAAAAATACTTGATAATCCAGAAACCTTGACCCAGAAGGCATAAGTGTAATATTTTGTTTAGTCTAGTAAAGAAATCTCAAGTGCCAAAGAGTGAATGGGAAAATAAACCTCGAATAATTTATGGTTTTTTAAATATAGTAATCGATAAATGTATTTGTAAAATAATTTAATAATTCAATTTAGAGTTTAGCATTTTTAGAAGTATAATGTTATATGTTAATTTTTAAACACTTTTATCTGTACTTGTAAATACTAAAAGTTGCCCAAACAGACCCCTTCTGTGTCTGTGGCGTGAAGTGTATGTGACTGTCTTATATGTTTTGTATTGTATATTATTGTATAAAAATCCTAAACCATAGGATTTTTAAAAAAAGTGTATTCGGAGACTGATTTTCTTTTTTCACTCTCATTAAGCAGAACGTCACAACAAGAAAATTATTCGCATACCTCCGAAAATATTTGGAACATTGCAGATTTCAAAACATCAAATTAGTGATCACTTAATTGTGCAGCTTTGCTTCTATTTATTATTTGTCCTATGATACTTTCATCTTGTATATTTAATACAATTTCAATTCAAAGATATAATCCTACTATGTTTAAACTTAGATACCCCTTTCACCTAGCGGCTTTTTCAAATATTGTCCCTTGTTTCGTCTAATTTATATTAATTGTCTGAGAGTGAAATAAAATCATCATTTAAGTATTTGTATAAGCTGCTGTAAAATTATCTGTACCTTTGTATAAAGATTAAAATGTCTAAAATGGTTTACTCGGAAAGTTTACACACAGAGCTTATTATAATGACCCATTAGTCAAGCCTACTAATATTTAAGTTGTAAGCTTTTATACCACATTTTGATAAAGTATTTTGCCAGCTGTTTCTAATACATAAGCATTTTTCTAAAAATTGGTCTCATCAATATATATTATGCAACCATAAATCTTGTCCTAGATTGGAAAGTTGTTAATGACATATTTTTCGAATTATTTATTTTCTCTACAAAGTTGGCAAATGCCATCTAAATTCTATTATTTGATTTCTTCCACTTAAAACCAATGGTGGTGCACAGGAAAAATTGAAAATGTTCATTTATTCATTTTTTTTTTGCAAAGTCGCAAAGTAACATATTCATTTTTCGATATCAGTAGAAAATGGTTATCTCTTATTTAATTTTCAAAATTAATTTATTATTTATAATTTATTAATTGCGTCTTTGATACATATCTCAGTGTGTAAAGGCTTAATGCATTTCGTTTTCCTTAGCTAATATTTATGATTGTTACTAAGGGCTTAAGTCAATTGTTGCATCAACAAACTCGACATTTGCTTTATTTATTATTTGTCCTATGATACTTTCATTTGTATATTTAATTTTTCCAATTGAAAAATAAGCCTAATGTATTCAAAACTATTAGCTTTGTGAGCGGCTTTTTATATCTTTGCAGCATCTTGCAAAAGTTTATATTAAAGAATCACAATAAAATCATGTCAATTTTGACGAATATATTGTAAAGACACTGTAACCAAAATCTGTGACTTTGTATAAAGATTAACAATGTCTAAAATGTTTTTGTCACTGAAAGTTTACACACAAATTACAAAAATAACCAAAAGCCTGCTAACAATTTAAGTTGTAAGCTATTCGTATACCACATTTTGATAAAGTATTTTAGTCCAGGCAAATAATACATAAGCATTTTTCTCAATACGTAATTGGTCTTTCTATATATTTTGCAACCATAAAGGCGTCTCCTCGATATGGAAAGTAATGTGTTAATGGTCGTCTTTTCGACATTATTTATTTTCTCTACAAAGTTGGCAATGCCATCTCAAATTTGAAACCGGTCACATCTCAAAACTGGAAAACAAAAATGGGCACAGGTAATTTGAAAATGTTCAGCAGTAATTCATTTTTTCTACTGCCATGCTCGAAAGTCAACTTTCCGCACCGATATCCATGCGGAAAATTGGTTTTTCCGCACGTAATATTTCAAAATTAATTTATTATTTATAATTTATTAATTAACCGTCTTTGATACATATCTCAGTGTGTAGCAAGCTTAATGCATTTCGTTTTGGTTAGCTACCAGGTTTCTAGGTTACTAAGGACGCTTAAAGTCAATTGTTAGAACTCAACAAACTGACATTTTGACATATTTATTTGCCAATATGAGCTTTTATATATGCGTATTTTCCGTAATTTTGCATTATTACTTTAAGTGAACTTGCCAATCTGGCCATACAAGACGGGGCTCTAGAATATATTATGAACACAACAAAAGAAGTAAATGTGGATTTGCTTCCATAAAAATCCAGATACGTTCAGGAATACGAAAAGTTCATCAAATGGTGCGCCAACAAGAAAATCAACAACATTAGTAAAGAAGAGGTACTTCTAGTTTACTTTCAAGAAATTTCAAAGAATTTTCAACCTTCTATATGTACTCAATGATAAAATCTATGCTAAAAATTAAGAAAAACGTTCATTAGGCATTTTAAATTGATTGCTTATTTAAAAAACAAAATGGTAGATTTTAGACCAAAAAAGTCTAAAATTTTAAACAACAAACATGTTGAAAATTTTTTAAGCATTGCGCCTGACTATACTTATTTACTATCTATCTATTTACTCATCTATTATGTGAAAACGTAGTCGAACAAGAAGAAGAAGATTTGTTTCTGGTAAAAATACCAGATAGCAAGACTTACCAGAGTAGAAGCTATGTTATACCTGAATACATTTTTTTTGACTTAATCAAGAAGTGCGTGTTTTTGCATCCCAAAATTACACCGCATCAAAGGTTTTTTGTCAATTTCCAAAAATGTAAATGTATTACTCAAACTGTTGGCATTAATAAGTTTGGTAAGATGCCAATGGACGTGGCTGCTTTTTTGAGGCTAGCAAATCCAGAGACTTTTACTGGACGCTCTTCGGCTATTATATCTGCCGACGCTGGAGTGGATATTACTAATTTGAAACGTCTTGGGGGATGGCAATCGGCAAAAGTTGCAGAATCATATGTGGACGAATGCATTGAGAATAAAAAACGCATCTCCAACCAAATTCTGTGTACTACAGGAGAAAAATCCAAATAATTAGTTACTTTTAAATATATAATAGTTTGTTTGTTATAGTTTAATAAAAACCTAGATAAAAACTATTAAATCACTACGAATTATCTACTTATTTCCGCACGTCTGTAGAAAACTATTGAACTAACACTTGCGGAAAATGTAGCGGATCTCGCGCGGAAAAACTTTCTACACTTGTTAGGTAAATAGCTATTTTAAAAAGATAATACTTTTTACTTGGAAAAGTCACCTTCTGAAATTTTTGCTTTTTGTGGTCTCTGGACCCCGCTACATGTTCTCATTTCCGTCAGTCTCTTTATCCGTCTGTCTGTCTGTCCAAGGCATATCTCAAAAACTAACTTATTTGATTCACTTTGTTGAAATTTTGGTCATCTGATATGGCGGAATCATTATTAAGAAACTACGTATCAAATGAACAGAATTTACGCAAAAATAAAGTGCGATATTGGAATAAACTGATAAAATAGTTGGCTAAATTTGCAGAACGAAGTCAGTGGATATAACATATAGTTAAGTTGCTTAGATGGATATTCCTTTGGTTCACTTTTTCGGTCTTTTCTGATTTTTGGAACTATAATGTAATATGTTAACTATTTTCCACATTCTAATGTTAGCTAGTTTGATTGTGAGAACAAAATTGTTTATCATTTGCGAATGTTCTAACAGTATGGATGTTGAAAATTTAAATTTATTCCAAAAATATTATATTATGACCAAATATTAAATTAAATAAAAACCTATAATTAACTGACCGAAGAATACGAAAAAGAATTTAAAGATTACAGATCCGAATTTTACTAAAAAATCTCTGGTAACCCAGAAGACATAATTGTATTATTTTGTTTAAGTCAAAAGAAGGTACCTCAAGAGGTAAGGAAATGCACGATAAATATTCTTGTGATTTCATTTTGTAATTCAATTTAGAGTTTAACGTTTAACACTTTTATCTGTACTTTGTGTCTTCTAGATAGACCCCATCTATGTCTGTGGCGTGAACTATATGTGCCTAACTTATAATAATAATAATAATACTGTTAATACTTTTATTTCACCAATAAAACAGATGTACATAACAATATACTATCGGTAATTGGAGAAAATATCAAAATTAAGCTAAATATACCTAGTGATAAAGCACATCGTCAAAAAAGTTATAGGTACACGAAATTTGACTAGAAAAGACAAAAAAAAGAAAATTAGCTACACTAGGTACTTTCAAAAAGAAAAAACAAACTAACATAAGAATTGGTACAAAATAAAAGTTACCCTCTACAAGATATTTTTTTATTTTGCCTCTAAAAGATCTGAGGTTATCAGCATTTTTAATGTCATTATTCAATTTATTAAAAAATCTACTTGCAACGCACATTACGTTTTTTTTTGAAAAAAAAGTAGACTTATGTACACTAGGAAGTAGTAAAGTTTTGTTTCTAGTATTGTAGCTTTATGAAGTGCGATTGTTTTGAATTTTTATATGACTTTTGTACGTGAAAGACCGAAGATGATGCGTATTGCATACGTTTGAAGCAAAAACCGTACGATAAGTGAGAGTGTATATTAGAATAATATACTGACACCGTAGTATTTTGACTGCAGTAATTGACTCTAAACCATAACAATTTTTTCTTAACTTTCTGCATATGTTTTGCATTGGATGTTAATTGGTTTTGTTGATTTTGATGTGTGTAATTCTGAGAAAACTAATGAGATAACATAAGTTTGGGTAGTGTGCACTCCGTGCAAAACTAAAATGAAAAACATTTCCATCACATCGTAGAATAAACCGTTAAAAAGTGTTCCCAGAAAGTGATTTTCTATTTTCGCAATCTTTAAGAAGAACGTCATAACAAAATAATAATTAGGATATCTCCGAAAATATTTGGAATAGTTCAGATTTCAAAACGTCAAATTAGTGATCACAAAAATGTGCAACTTTGCTTCTATTTAACTTTTGCCGTCTGTATATTTAATTCAATTTAAATTAAAAGGTAAATCCTGGTATGTTTAGTCTTACCTCTTTTATACCTAGTGACTTTTTCAATTGTCCCTTGTTTTATCTAATTTGTATTTGTATATCCTGCTTTATAATTACCTTTTGTATACAGATTAAAATGTGTATAATGGTTTACTCATAAAGTTTACATACAGAGCTTATTATAATGACCGATGAGTCAAGCCTTTTAGCAATTTAAGTTGTAAACTTACCCCAGTTTGAAAAAACATTTCAGTCTAGGAAAATAATACATACGCATTTTTTTCAATACGTAATTGGTATTTCTATTTTGCAACGATAAAGACGACTCTTCGATAAGGAAAGTACTGTGTTAATGGCCCTCTTTTCGACATTACTTTCTTTCTCTACAATTTGAAAATGTTCAGCAGTAAATAATTTTTTAAAAACATAATACTTTTTAAGAAATGATGGTTCTTGGGATTAGACCGTGTCAAAATAGAATCACTTTCCGACGTTTCGCCTTCGATTGCACGAGGCATCTTCAGGGATGATATCGATGATGGATACTGAATGAATGATTCAGTGTTCCGATCTCGTGAAGTGAAGATGCCTCGTGCAATCGAAGGCGAAACGTCGGAAAGTAATTCCATTTTGAAACGGTCTAATCCCAAGAACCATGATTTCTTAATTGACCACAGCCGTGAAAGTTTTCGTTCTATATAATACTTTTTACTTGAAAAATCACCTTTTGAGATTTTTGAAGATGTGTGCGTGCGAAAAACATGTTCTCTCATTTCCATCGGTCTGTTTGTCTGTGATATCTCAAAAACGACTTATTCGATTCACTTCAAATTTTAGCCAATATCATATTAAGAAAGTACTTATCGACTGGACTTCAGAGTTTAAGCAAAAATAAAATGCGACATAGGCATAAACTGATAAAATATTTGTGCAAATACATTATGGTGGAACAAAATGGCCGCTTAATGAAATGTAAAAAAATTAGTACCAAAAACTATTTATCCAATTAACTTGAAATTTTACACAAAAATCAAGTTTTAAACAGGGATAGATTGCTAAATTTTTAGAGGGAATCCTATATGGAAAAATAAAGTGGCGGCCTGTTAAAATATTTAAATATTCGGGATAATATCTCTAATTTTTTTGGAAAAATTGGGAAAAAACGAGCTTCTAAGTAATTTTAAAAACCTAGTCGAAGACGAAGATTTTCCACAGGAAAAATTACATGCACGAGGGATATTTGGTAAGATTATTTCCTGAGTTGAATTAATAAATAATATTTATTATAACAATATTTATATATTTTTATTTATTTACGCATATTCGATGCCCAGTCCTTGAGTATTAAATTTAGTTCGCTAATAGTGGCTTCCTGCAGCAATTGATATTATTGTGCCGCAGAATTCCATGAAATGTTTCCAAATGGAGTTTTTAAAGTATTTAATGGAACATTACTTTCAACAGCCACGTTAATTTCATTTTCGTAAACATTTCCAAACCGATTCATTTTGAGTTTTGAGTTAAAACATAATTTACTCCGTAAGCTTCGTTTGGGAACTTTGTTGATAGAAACCATTAAATTTGTTTTTAGAAGGTAACTTGTCACACTTGGACAAAAACTATATTATAATTGGATTTATAAATTTACTAGTAGAAAATGCACTGAATAAGCTCTATCGTGGAATTAATTAAAATAATACAATTAATTTAAATCTGTTTTTGCTTCATTTGGCTCAACAACTGTACCTTCTAGTAAAACAAATCTTGCCTTCACGCTTGCTCTGACTTCACTCCGATGATCACTTTACGGCAGAAGTTTAGGCAGGTTGGAATATCTCACTTTACGCCAGGCGTTATAAAATTTAGGAGTACCCAGTTTCAATTTCATTATTTATATTATACTAGATATATAAAAACTTATTAACCGTAGAAATTGTAATGAAATTAATATATTTTTTTATTTTGCAAATTTCCATACCGTAAACAACTGTATTTTGCAATATCAGTCACGATAAACAAAATAAAGTTCCGTGAAGTTCTCTACTTGTTCTCGTTTGTAACGATACTAATGTTTAAACAATGCTTTGCGGAATAAACAAATTGCCATAACTCGTTAATAAATGAAGTCACAGCCCCAGACGCGTAGGCTATATTTGTACGAAGTTTCAAATAAGTTGCAGTTCACAAAGAATCATATTTTTAAAGTTTTTATCGGAAACTAATCAATGCTTTTCCACCTGTCACCTCTCGAAACATAGGATTACGAAATACATTCCTAACCAAAACCACGAGATTAGTCAAGTTTAAAGCTTGGGTTATAGATTGAAAAAGTTTACGTCTTGCGTCGTCCGTTTGAGCTAAGCGTTTACGCTGGTTCTTAGCCCGTCTTACAGATTGAAACGTTGGCGCTTTGCGTTCCTCTGGACTAGCCATTTTTGACATATTAATGTGTGCCTCAGCTGTAAAGTTGTGGAAGAGTAGGCGACAAATAACGTGCCGAATTTGGCATCTTAATTGGGGTAGAAATACTCAAAACTCCTACCAGGATTTTCTTAAAATTAAAGACAATGACCCCAAGTTTTTTTAAAGGAACGAGGATATTATGTATATATTAATATTAAATGTATCACGAAGGACGAACATTTTGAGAGAGCCTCTAAAATCTAGCAATTTCATTGGTGACAGCTTTACGCAAACCCCGATTTACGCCAGCCCCTTTCGTCAAACTTAAAGATCGCCATCTTTTCGACGGCTAGCGAAAACTCAAACAGATGGCAGCAAAAATATAACCGTACCCATTGCTTTATGTTAAATAAACTTCATAGACCGCGCAAACGGCGACGCAAGGCGCAAAAGTTTTCAATCTATAACCCAGGCTTTAATCTACAGTAACTTTAACAGTTCTTTAACTGAATTTTAGACCAAGTTGGGTGAAATGATACATTGTAGTTGCATGTATTAAGATTATTCTCTGAGTTTCTAATGTTTTATTTTTGGATCCATTTGTATATCTGCTTCGTCCTTACATTGGAACCTGTGGTGGAAGATAGATGAAAATACAAGAGTTTTAACAACTTGTTTCGTTCTGAACGCGCGCTTCGCTAACCAAGTTAGCATCATCAGCAGATGATATAAACCAAAGTAACTTATCCTAACCGAGACTATTTATAGGTAAATGTGATTACACTTGGTTGCACCCGACTGCACCGTTGTCAAGCAAGCAATAGATGGAACTATAGGGAATAGGCCCTCTGTCTTTATTTAGTGCTTTCTTACCACATTTAACTATTTCTATACTCTCAAATGCATCCAATAATCTATTATTAGATACATTTTTAATTAACTTTAGATTATTTATTCCTATGTGGTGCTTGTTTTCCATGTTGGGCAAAGCTTGACTTTTCTGTTCTTTCGTATCTTAAATGTGCCACGTCTTCTTTAAAACGAATGTTTATGGAGCGTTTAGTTTGCCCAACATATTTTAGATTGCAGTCATTATAGCTAATTTCATAGATGCCACTCCTCTGCTTCAAGTCCACTATGTCTTAGGATTTCCAAGGAGATTTTCCAAACTGATCTCCGTCTTGTAAAATTATCATTATATCCATTACTTTTAGCTATATTTTTAATCCGATTCATTTCATTGTTAAAACGTTCTTTACTTGATGCAAAATTGATTAATTTGTGAGTTAAGAAATGAAATGTTGCCATTTTGTGTTGACGGCCATAAAATGAGTCGGATGTTATATACCTATCAGTATTAGTAAAATTCCTATATATATCAAATTCTAATTTATCGTTATTTCTAATAACTAACGTGTCGAGAAAAGGTAATTGCCCATTGTTCTCCTTTTCGTACGTAAAATTAATGGAAGGATATTTATTATTTAATGTTTCTAAGAAAGTGTCCAAATTTTCTGTTTTAGTATCAAAAATAACAAATATATTATCTACGTATCTATACCACACCCCTGGGAAAATACTTGAGTTCTTTTTTAAATGGGGTTTCTAATCTACCCATAAACAAATTTGCAAGGAATGGAGATAAGCAATTGCCCATCGCAGTTTCCTTAAATTGTTTATAATATTTATTGTTGAACTGAAAAAAATTTTTATTCATACCTAATTTTGTGAGAAGCAAATATTAATGAATAATTTCTTTCTTCAAATTATTCAATTCAAGTAGGTCCTTTAGGTACTCTTAAGCTAGTGTTGTGAGTACACTAGGGAACAATAAGCTCACATCAAAAGATATTAAAATTTCACCTTCTTTTAAGTGACCATTTTTAAATTTATCTAACAATTCTAACGAGTTAGTAACCTTAAAGTTATCGTACGAGAAATTTAATTTGCTGAATTCTTCTACTAACTATTTTGAAAAATTGTATGTTGGTGATCCAACAGCTGAAACAATAGGTCTCATGGACTTCCCAGGTTTATAGATTTTGGGACGGCAATACAGTTTAGATAACTGTGGGTTACTATGTGTTTGAATTTTAGTTTATTGGACACAAGGTTTTTACACTGTTTTAAGGTACTTTTTACTTCACATTTTTGATAACGGGTTTTTCTCAATTAAATCGTAAGGACCAGTTTGAATTAAATTGTCTACTCTTTCAAAATAATTTGTTTTGTCTAGTATAACAACCTTATTTCTTTTGTCAGCTTTTAAATAAAAACATTATTTATTCTTCAGGATAACATCAGTATTTTTACGAGAAACATATTTTGACTTGTTAACAACGTTTTTTGATTTCTGCAAATCCCTTAGTTGACTCTGGCACATATTGAATGGAACTTTTGATATTCGCTATAATAGTTGGTAAACTATTTTTTACTGGAGGCCCTGCAAAATTCAAACCTTTATTCAAAAGGGCGATTTTTCTATTATCAAAGGACTAAGAAGAAACGTTTTCTACAATATTCTCGACTTTTCTCGAAATTTGTTTTAGTGCTTTTAACCTTCTCAGTTCGTTTTTAAGTGAACACATTTTCTTCAAAAATTTGGCATCAATAACTACAAACATTTTTCTTTGGAAATCTAACCATTGTTCAAATTCTAAATTACTAATCTTATAAGTGAGTATTTTATATAATCCGTATGCTTCAATGTCAAGCATAATTCGTTTGCTATACATATTTTTAATTTTTGAATCTAGCCACTTTTGTTTGGCAAAAGAATCAACCTTCCCAGTAACGGGTGATTATTTAAGTATCTTGACTGAAATGACTTTAGGGAAAACTGAAAAAGACTTTAGACTGATTTTAGAAACCAAATATCTGCTGCTATTAACGTAATCTTCGTACAGTACTTACAATAAAGGTTTTGTTCCGTTGACCGTGAAGCCATGTTAAGTCCTAAAAGTGGAACCTGTTGTGGAAGATAGATCAAAATACAAGAGTTCAAACCACACTACACCACACTACGTTCATGTATGTATCATCAAATCAATTATTACATTGTGTAGCCACAAAAGCAACATTGTTTTATCAGGTGTCAGTTTAGAGAGTAAAATATGCGTCCAGAAGATGTAGCCCGTGACGTTACGTTGAATAATAATTGTCATAATATTCGATAAATTGCAGGTGTGCTGTGCAAGATGCACCTAGCCCGTATCAACAGGATCAGGAAGATCACGCGTCATAGATCCGCGTGATGACCATTTCATCTCATAAAATGCTACCATTATTAGTCACCATATTGAAAATGAACGTGGTACAAGAGTTTCTGTACAAACCAATCGTAGATTAAGGGAGGCGGGATCGACACCAAGAAGACCAGTTGCTTGTCCAGGTTTACTCATAGCTCATTGCACTCAACCATTGAATTTCGCCCTTGAATATACAAATTGGGGGGGGAGTACAACGGGGCTGTCTATTGTTCATAGACGAGTCACGTTTTCATTTGCGTTTACTAGGTGGATGTGAGCGTGTTTGGAGAAGACATTATGAACGGGTTTCTTAGCGCTGTATTTCTTTAAGAACGCCATTCGGAGGCAGCATTATTATGTTAAGGGCTGGTATTTCAACACTCCTACGTACAGGGTTTTCCCGTATATTTTTCCGCCTACCTGGAGAGTTTATCTGAATAGATACGGAAATGTCGTAAATACAAAAGTTTTTGGGTTTTTTATGAAGATTTAGAATATTATATCATTAGTGCGAAAATATTATTGGAAATATCAAATTTTGACAGGTTGTCAGTTTTTTTAAATGAAACGCTCCGTATATTAAATCATATTCTTGAAGATCTTTTTTTCTAATTTCAAATATATATACTTTTAATATATTCTGTCAATTAGTTTTGGATATATAAGCGTTTAAACATTAAAGAAATGGTAAGGTAATTTGCACTGAAACATAGTGAGTCATGGTCAAAACAATTGCAATGAACGACGCCTTTTTGACGTTTAGCGGTCAGAAGAATCTATTTACGAGCATTTTTAATATCTAATACGTTGGACGAAGGGTTATTCGGAAGAAGAGAAACTCGACATGGTAGAATTATTTTATTTACATGGTAAAAATGCATCGATAGCTCGTAACGAATATCAGACAGTTTCCAGATAGACCAACACCGACTCGTAGCATAATATTAAACATCGTTAAACAATAGAATGAAAGAAAAACACTTAAGCGAAAAGTTAGAATATTGGAAAGAAACAATACCATAAAAAATCAATAATATAAAGTAGGTAAATAATAATATTAGCTTAAAGAACTAAGTTTTAGTTTTCTATATAGTCTCCTTGCTTTATAATGCATTTCTGAATATTTCTTCTAAATTTTCTGTGTATGGATGCGTAGATAAAATAAGGTGATTGGGTGTTTAAATCGTCGATTGTTTGGACTATATTTTGCTCTAAAGCTTGGATAGTTCTTGGCCTATTGAAGTATATCTTGTTTTTCAGATAACACCACAAAAATATGTTCAATGGAGAGAGATCAGGACTGTTTACTGGCCATCTTAATGGTCCATGTCTTCCAATCCAAAATGGATACCTGTCATTTAAAAAATTGGTGACTGGCTGGACATTATGAGGAGGGGCACCATCTTGTTGCCATGTCAAATTAAGATATGAATTAATCGGAAGTTGTTCTAAATGCCCCTCGATTTCGTTTTCTAATAACTCCTGATACCTTTGTCCGGTTAAATTCCCATTTAAAAATATAGGGCCAATAACATGATTGTTAAGAAGGCCACCTGAAGAACTCGCGGGTTTTCTTTTGACCAAAAATGCTTATTTTTCCGATTAAACATGCCTCCAGTGGTAAATGATGCCTCGTCAGTGAAAATTATGTTTGGCAGATTTAGTTGGTTCATCATAATACGTCTTTCTATTTCTTGGCGGAAGTGTAATCGGCCTATTTTATTTTGATCGGTTAATTCTTGAGTAGGTAAAAACTTATATGGCTTATATTTATAACGTTTTAGAACTGAGTGGATTTTATGCCATGATTTGTTAAAAAAAGTGGCTGCATCTGGAATTGAGCGCTCAGGATTTTCTAAAACAAGAATAAATAAGATAAATGGATTATTTTAATACAAAAGTTTCAAAATTACCTTCAAAATATAATAAAATATTTAAATCTTCTTCTGCGTTTCTTTCCACTATTCTAACTTTTCGCTTAAGTGTTTTTCTTTCATTCAATTATTTAGCGAGGTTTAATATTGTCCTACAAGTCGGTGTTGGTTTATCTGGAAACCGTCTATGATATTGTTACGAGCTATCGATGCATTTTTACCATGTAAATAAAATAATTCTATCATGTCGAGTTTCTCTTCTTGCGAATAACCCATCGTCTAACGTATTAGATATTAAAAATGCTCGTAAATAATTACTTCTGACCGGTAAACGTCAAAAACGCGTCGTTCATTGCAATTGTTTTGACCATGGCTCACTACGTTTTAGCGCAAATTACCTTACAATTTCTTTAATGTTTAAACGCTTATATATCCAAAACTGATTGACAGCATATATTAAAAGTATATATATTTGAAATTAGAAAAAAAAGATCTTCAAGAAATACAGGGTGTTTCGTTTAAAAAAACTGACAACCTGTCAAAATTTGACATTTCCAATATATTTTCGCACTTATGATATAATATTCTAAATCTTTATAAAAAACCCAACAACTTTTGTATTTACGACATTTCCGTATTTATTCGAATAAACTCTCTAGGTGGGTGGAAAAATATACGGGAAAACCCTGTACATAATTAGCTGTAATTCAAAATGATACTATGACCCCTAACCTTTATATTGAGCAATGTTTAGCGCACCACGTAGTTTCATTCTCTCCAGTTGTTGGTCAGAATTTTATTCTAATGCAAGATAATGCCAGGCGTTAGTCACAGAATATTGGAACGAGATGAATATTGAACGGTTATAGAGTGGCTTCCACGTAGTCCTGAGCTTAATCCTTTCGAACATATATTGGATACTTTAAGTAGACGTATTCGTAACAGGAAACCGGAAACCATATCAAACCTTTGAGTAGCCCTTCTAGAAGAGTGGGAAAATATAAGCCTACCCCATCGATTGGAAGAAGTTATTAGAATACGAGGATACATACATAGTACTAAGCTTCAGATAATCTATAAAAAATTATTATTTTGATGTTTATTAAACTTTAAAAATTTGCATAGTTCTTTTTCTAGAATATAATTCTACTCTCACCACACATATTTTCAAATGAATCAAAACATAAAACATTAAAAACAGACAATCTTGAAATACGCTAAAATGTTATACAGCGTTTCAATTTGTCCAAATGGTGTTCAAAATTTACAGAATAAAAGTACAACTTTGCGTCTTCTTGTATAAATCCACACCCCATTTAAATTTTCTGCAACTCACTAGTGGGTGATTCCACGCGCAATACGATATGTCCGCAAATTTTAAAACAACATATTTTGATGAATAAATGTACTTATAAAAAAAAAAATAATGGCCCCAACATTAAAAAAAGTTTATAACTATCAACTTTTTGTATCTATTGCTTAGAAAAAATATTGTGGCAATAATGGATTTTTGTCCCCTATGTATCTTGAAAAAATCGCTATATTTTATCATGTTGGCCGCGGCCGAAAATAAATGCTAATCTGTCAAAAATGCCAGTTCTGTTCAGATGTGTGCATTTGGTGAACAGCTTGTTGTGTTATTTCTTTTCCAAGTAAGTAATTTGATAGTAATAATAGTTTTTATATAATGTTAATTTTTTGTCCCATCAATTATGAAAAAATATGCTAAATTCAAATAGCCCGTTCAAGTAAGGTCAAAAGCGCATAACAAATATAAAACCTGTAAATTCTTAAGTGGCCCATGTAAATGCCTTAACAATTTTTGGTTCCAGGCTTTTAGATTGCTATTATACTTTTAGCAAAAATTGTCCCTTCAGTAACTAATACAGTGTCACTCATTTTTCATTGTTTTGTTCTCTTTCTTAAAATATACAATTATTTGCTAAATATAATAGACCTGTTAATGTGAATACTAAATTTTTACCTAAACGCCATTAACGGCGATTTTAATAACTGGAGTTATACTATATGCTCTATTATTATCCGTTTGCGCACTACCTGCACCATTTTTAAACCAACTCCTCGTTAATAATCAGATGACAAAAATGATTTGGAACACATTTAGGATGGAACGGGATAGCGCACAAAAAAAAGAGAAGACAAAGCAACGTGTCAAAAAATATCGTAAAAAGGTGTATGAAAATCAGTACCTAAAGCAAAATTATTTAAATAAAAATGCTGCAAGCGCAAAAAAATATAAACATTAAAAATATTGGCGGGAAATAAGGAAGAATTCAAAATTCGTCAAAAAATTAAAGAAAGGCACAGGAAAAGACCATATAGTTATAATATTTTTTAGTTTTCAAAACTCCCCCGTCTCTGGGAAAAACAGTAAAACGGGCAAACAAATTAATGTCCAAAGAAATGAACAAACAAATTGCAGTTATACATAGGTTACTAGAATTAATAGAGCCTGATTTAAAATTACAGAATATTAAGGAGATATCTGGTCTGACAGTTAGTTCTTGGAATAAGTTATCTTTGGAGATAATTGAAAAGGTGAAAGCTTTTTCCTGCGAGAGAATATAAGTAGAGTAGCTCCTGGACTTAAAGATCAGGTTAAGATTAAAATAGATAAGTCTGTTGAATATGCACAAAAAAGGCATATATTTTAAATAATTAGAGAAGCTTATTCCATTGTCTTAGAAGAAAACCCAGAAATACAGATAAATTCAGCAAATTTTATGGGCTACGACCTACTTTTGTCTTGCCTATATACGAAATACTACACAATATTTGTGTATGTAAGTACCATGCTAACTTATTTTTATTATTGAGATGCTTAGCAAGAAAATGAAAACGTTCCCCAGTAATCATAAAACATTACTTTCTGAAATATCGTGTGACATAGAAAAAGAGCAATGTATCATGAACGAATGTCCTGCTTGCAAGGAAACTGATTTGACCATTTCTCATGTGTCATTGCTATTCGACCCAGAAGAGTCTGTGAACATTAAACAGTGGACTACTCTTGAAGGAGAAACAAAAGTCGTAATTCAGTTGACAACAATTGATTCAACCATTAAAATTTTGGAGAAACAACTGGTCCCTTTTAGAAAACATCATTTTATTAAAAACAATCAGCAGAAGTACTTTGACTTCAAAAGGGCAAATACTGAAGAAGCAGAAGTTATTTTGCAATTGATTTTGCGCACCATGAACAAGTAACAATTTTCACTGGCGTAGCCTGGTTAACACAAAATGAAATTTATTAATTTTCTGTAGTAAGCAATTATTTGACACATGATAAATACTCTGTTTACGTATTTATAAAGAAAATTATATCTTGGACTGGACAGAAACATAATGTAAAAAACTTAAGCATCTTTAGTGATGGATGTGCAGCACAATTCGAAAATGTGCTTTTGCCAGAAGAGTTGAATCTTGTCAAGATGGAGTGGAGCTTTTTCACTACATCACATGGCAAGGGCGCAGTTGATGGCATTGGTGCTAGCGTGAAAAAAAAGGTAAGCTTAACCATAAAGATATTGCTAATGCCTTTGCAAATTTTTCTCAGGCGTCCTATACTCAACCAAGTAATAATGTATGGTTTAACGAAAAAAAATTATGTTTGTCTGGAAAATATTAATCTGAATCAGGTGGATGAGGATTTTGTCTTGCGCTGTTTGAGGAAACTGAAGCCTAAGGGAACGGTTGGACCTGATGGAGTTCCTTCCTTTTTGCTTCGCGATTTTGCTATTGCTTTTGCGTCCCTGCTTACTAAATTATTTAATTTATGTTTAAAAACGTGTAAGTTTCCAGATAATTGGAAGGTATCTAAAATTATACCAGTTTTTAAAAAGGGATCTAAGAACCAAATCGATAATTACCGACCCGTGTCTATAATTTGTAATTTTTCGAAGGGTCTGGAAATATTGCTTCATGAGGCTTTTTCATTTTATTTAAAAAATAAAATATCAAATTTTCAACACGGTTTTGTAAAGAGCAAATCAACTAGCACTAATCTTTTTGTTATTACACAGTTTATTGCCAAAGCCTTTGACGATAAGTGTCAAGTTGATGTTATATATACATATTTTTCGAAGGCTTTTGACAGACTTGATCACAGCATTCTACTGTCACATTTGCACAATTTCGGTTTTTCACAAAACTTACTAACTTTTCTAAAATCATATCTAACTGACAGGTAACAAATAGTGGAATGCAGTGGTCAAAGCTCTGGAGAGATAAAAGCTGCTTCTGGTGTTCCACAGGGATCAATACTGAGGCCACTACTCTTTAACATTTTTATCAACGGCGTTCTGGATGAAGTCAATATAAATGGGCTATTATATGCTGATGACATGAAGTTTTTTGCTCGGATTAAATCCTCACAGGATTGCTTGCGTCTGCAAGAGTCGATAGATCGAGTCCTTCCTTTAAGATTGATGGGGTTTACCTAGATATTGGCTTTCCACACGATCAGCTTTTGGAAAGACATCCTTTTTTTTCTCTGGCAGACCGACGCACACTTTCTGAATTAAAATTTTTATATAATATTATCCATAATAAATTAGATTGTCCCAATATTTTAAATCAGATCAACATATTAGTTCCGCGTACCTCCGCTCGACTATCGATGCCTTTTTATTTGCCCACTCCACGCACTAATATTTGCAAATATTCCCCGCTTCACAGACTGTTGAATGCCTGCAATCCACATCAACAGTTCGATATCTTTAACTGTAAACTGTCGGATTTAAAAATATACTAGATATATACATATATTTTTTTTTATGTTGTTACTTACCTCCGTAAAAAATACTATTATTACTGTTGTTAGTGTAAGATATTTAAATAAACGTTAGAATACTTTTACTGAAAGCTTTTCTTTGTATGAGACTTTGTTTTTTTTGTAATATTTGTGCATGTACCCATTCATTAATTGGCGTATGCTGTCGAATGGTGTAGATAAATAAATAAATAAATAAATAAAATGTATGCAGATTAACATACAAACAAAAATACATTAGAGACCTTTAATAATATAAAATTTTTACATTGTAGAAAAAATGTTCGTAGTCACTGGTTTTCTTACTTCAAATAACGAAATATTTCTCTGGCTGTTTGCCTGTCCCGTCAGTAACGTCATTTTAATGCCGTTTATCTTAAAAACTAGAAAATGTGATAAAAACATTATTAGCGCCAAAAATGTTTCATAAATCCCGTACATTTTTAATTGATTGTCCCAACAGCAACGCGTCAGGAAATAATCTCGATACATACATCAACAATTTATAAAAAAAAATATTAAAATCGGTTAAACATTATATCTACAACTTTTAAACAGGAAAAACCCAAATTTTTGGTAAGTAATTATTTATATATTATTCTCTGCTTATGCTGGATGGTTTAAAAAATAATAGCATTATTTAGATAACTAACACTGAAAGTCAAATTTCTTAATAAAGCGACATAAGTTATTTTTTACCTATTATCTTGAACTATTTATAAAATATATTTGACTTGCGGAAAATTATTTCTGCTAAACCATCATTTATTATCATCCTTGTGTTCTCGTCTTTCTTTTTCGGAAGTAGAAGAGCAAAAATTGTATGAAAACGCGAGTTTTCTTTGCCGCATTCCACCATCATCGTTTCGTGATACAATAAAACGATTCACTTCTGTTCCTCAAACCTTTATTCCTGAGACACGCAAGCAATAAAGGCATTTGTTAGAAAATTATAGGCATCGGACAGGAACAATGTCTCGAGAATTAGCAATAAATTAAACACTTTCCAATTAATATGCATAACCGGAACTTCACATGACTGATTACGTTTTAGAATGTAAACGGTGCGAAGCCTCGTCGCTCGTTATCACTGCAAACATTTCATCCATTTTGAATTTTTCTGTTTGCTCTGTTAGATCTATAGTCTTCATAAATTTTGCAAGCTTTATAATGATGCGTTATCACGAATCCTTGGTGTATAACAGCGAGGGCAATTTGTTTCGGAATAAGATTTAAACAGATTATTTTTTTTCTTTTTAATGCGAGTTCTAGTTGTCGTCTTGCTTTTTTCTGCATTGTTTGGCGTTTTACAATACAAACAGGAAGATTTGGGAAAAACATATACCATTCTCGAGGAATTTTTGACTATTTTTTATATGCCGAAGACAACATATAATCTTATAATCTCTATAAAAATAGTTAGGAATTATTACGTAAGTTGGAGTGTGCAATTTTTTACAATAAGAGAATCTAATACAAATTTTCTTAAAATTTTTTAATATCGACATTTCAGACACATTTTATTAAAAATGAAAAAGTAAACTTGTCTTCGCTGAGATTCGAACCCAGAACCGCCCTGACCACTAAACCACGAACACCACGAGCTCCACAAGCAACTATGCTAATTTAACTTATTTAATTTCATATTAGTTGATTTTTACAATAATACAGCCTTCGGCGTCTACAAACAGTGGAGGTTGATAAAGTGAAAAGGAACTGATTCATGATTATTATTCATTAAGCTCCATGCATCTATTATCCGAATGCATCGTCGACATAGCGGTTTCAACAGGAATCCGAAGGAGATGGCCATTAAATAATTTTGGGAAAATCAATAATAATAAAAAAATTAAAAACTAGCTTGGCTTAATATTATTAATCAGAATAATATGTTTTGAGCCGGAGTCTGCGGTGTCGTGCTTAAAAATCGCGCGTGTTTTACAGACCTTAATATCCGCTTATGCTTTAATAAACTATTTATCTAGTTTTTTTTTTAAATTAAGAACCCAATGCTTTTGAATAAAAAAAATGCATAGAAACACCTACATTTTTTTAATTTTGAAACACTCACAACACATTAACGAAACCTACAATGGTAACGTCGAATCAAGCTTTTACAAAACTCACGGTACACTTTTATGAAGGCGAAAAGAAAAGCTTAAGAAAATAATATTTTATCGTTCTTTTATCTAAAATATCTTTCGTAATAAATTATTACAGCTACCTACGTTTAATTAGTAGGTAGAAATAAAATAATTTTTTTTTGCTCTACGATTTTATGTGATTATCTGTTGACAGTAGCAATTTTGGTAAAGTAAGATTATTCTGTGTTGCTGGATTGTATGTTTTGGATTAAGGGTTAATAAATGATTCAATATGTTTTTTGCGACTAGTTTAAACAAGAAACTTAAGTAATCAATCAATTAATATTTAACTTTTTTTTCTCAGAAATGGTTAGGTTTAAGGTAGGTTTATATAAGACTTTCTTGCCTTAAATGAAGCAGACGATATTAAAATATGATGGAAAAATGGCTCTTAACAAACTTTCTAAAAGCTTGCATGAAAACATACCAACTATTATTTACATGTCTTTGCCTATTATATAAAATATTATGTTGAGAATAACTCTCTAAAGTGTTCTTTGCATAACACAATTAAAGCCTCAAATTTTTCTTCTTTAAAGTTTATTTCACTATTAAATACTTGTGAAATTCTGGTAAACATATTCTCTTTTCATAAAAGTATCAGTTCTTTTTTTCGAAGAGGATCTTCTCATAGTATTACGATTTGGATTGCATATAGAGCTATGGCTAGTGGCTTCAAATATTAAAACCACTTTCAGAAAAGTCGGGTCTGGATCGGCTTCGTATACCTGAATTTCACCCATTATGTTGTTGTTGCTTCGAAAGCAGAAGCGGGGTGCAGGGGCAAGATCCCTATCTGAAAAAAACTGAGTCCTTCCTCTTATTTATGTGACTCATGATCACATAAGAGCTTAAACATGATAGATATTAGAATCTGTAAGATTAAGTTCTTCTATAGATACGTTTAGACTATTTTTTTACGCTAAAATATATTCAGTATATATTTGTATACTTCAAAATCATATACAATAATATAGTGATCGATATCTATGAAATTATTGATTCTATCAAAAAGCTTTAGGGATTTTGTGAAGAATATGTGCCAAAGCTACTGTTTTTCGCAAGACTAACAACCCGTTTTACTCCCTAAAAAAAAGATATGACTCAAATTAAAGATACTTTTTAGGCTATGCTTAAAACACCGAAATAAAGGTTTCCACAAAAAATCAGTTAGGTAAAAAATATTTGGAAGATTTGCTCTTTTTGGATATAATTTTGCTGGGATAATTGAGCGATCTGGCGAATATGCCTCTCAGAGTAGTGTGCAATTATTATGTTACAACTTATTTCAAATATTTAGTTTATCCTCTGTGCTAATCATTTAAAAAAATTCTGCACTTTATAAACGGGTTATTAAAGGGTTGAATCCTCTTTTTGTTACGCCTCCTATGTTTTTTTATCTGTTTATATACGGCAGAAAATGCACTTGGTATTATATAAACTAATCTTAAAAACAATTTTACGTTCGAAATATTCATAACTTAGTCAAGTGCCTGAATTATTATTTAATATACCGAGTTTCTTTCATACCTGTCTCATAAAAAACATTCATAGGAATGAGCTGGTATTTTGAGAATATAATTAAAAACTGGCAAGATGCACCCAAATTTCCGATGAAAGCGTTGTGCGTCCTTAGACACCTAGTGTATCAAGAACCAGTGGCAGGATTAATTTTCAAAAAAAATAGCAAAATCTGTTTTCCATGAAAATTGTACTTTCCTAAATTCCTATTCAAAAACTTTTTGTTACTTATGTGGTTTAATATTATTTTTACATCCATGTTCGATAGGATCTTTTCGAATGACTCTAAGAGCTTACGAAATTCAATTTTAAGGCATTCCATCCATTTAATGTAGTTTTGATGACAGTGCTTTGCAAAAGGAAAGGCCATTTTTCTTGAAAACGTTTTCGAAATTGATGAGTATCTTTTTTGCTTAAAATTGAATCGGGTATAATAAAGAACAAAATTTAGTGAAATATTCATATGCAGCAGTAAAAACTTTTAAGGGTAGATTATTCTTGACTTCTTTGACCTGCTGCTTGTTAACTTTTTAGACTATTCTAAGCAGCTTAAGTTAATTTAACAATCGTCCGGACGTGGCAAACATTTTTTTTAGTGGTAGTAGGTACCATGTTTGCTTTAAGTGAAGAGAGGGAAATTTATTAAGAGTGAACATACGCCTGAAATTTAACACGGTTTTGGTCGATTTTCTAGAACAAAATATGGCCGTACATGTATTTTTTTAAGAAAATCCCAAACCAGTCTATAGTCATGTTCCTAAACTAGTAAATTATAATATTTTTTCTTTTTAAAAAACATACAAAACGTATTTAGAAATAATAAAGGAACGTCAGAATTTCATAAAAATGCTAAGTTTTAATCCACTTTTTTTTAATACTTAGATGACTAATATTTAATTAAAAATATACCACGCGTCAATAATCAACATTTTTCTAGGTGATTTCCAAAACCATTTCCTAATAAACTCAGGAGTTCTTCTACAAAATGATCCTATAAGTGAAACAATTGCATCTTATTAATTGGACAGCCAATAACGCATCTCAGTCTTTCGGCACTGCTATCCTTGTTTCTTGAAATCCGCATATTTTATATCGGCATTGGGAGTACACAGAATTTGTGTTAAAACATTTGCGAGCAGGGGTGGATTCAAAGATTTGGTGACGTTTTGCAAATAAAATAGCAGTTCTTTTCTTTTCAACTTTTAGAGGTTATATAGTTACAGTATTTGGTTTTAAAAATTAATTAACATTTTAAATATACGACGAAATATAGTATTTTTTACTTCCCTCGTAAATGGGAAGTATTGTAATCGTGAAAAAATCACTCTCCGAGATTCTTTCAGATCTTCACGTTTCAGGGTCCCTAGATGACGAAAAACATGTTTTCTCAATTCCATCGGACTGTCTGTCTCTTCGCGTCGTAGCTAAAAGACTACTTACCCGATTGTCTTTAAATTTCGGTTAAAAATTTAGGGTCATATGGGAATGACCTGGTAACATTTTGGTAAAAATCCAATATAGCAAAACAAAATGGCGGCCTAGTGAAATGTTAAAAAAATTATTATTAGAAAACTACTCATCCAATTGATTTCAAATTTTGCAAAATCATCAAGTATTATGTTGAAATCAACTGGTAACATTTTGGCGGCTTAATAAAATATTTAAAAATTCAGCCTGAACAAACTGTTTATTCGTTTGATTTCAAAGGGTGTTCCATAACTAATGTGGTATAGGGATCAAATAGTAAAATAGTGGTACTAATTCAAGATGGCTGATCAAAATGGGGGCCAAATAAAATGTTTGTAATCGTGACAAAAATCACCCTGTAAAGTTTTACACATCATTATGTTTTAGGGTCTCTAGATGCCAAAAAAATATGTTTTATCAACCCCATCGCTCCGTCTGTCGGTCTGTCTCTCTGGCTGTCTGTCTGCCATTTCTGGGCGTAGCTTAAATACTACTTATCCGATCAAAATACAAGAGTTCTAACCACACTACACCACAACTTGTTACGTTCTGGACGCGCGTTTCGCTAACCAAGTTAGCATCATCAGCAGATGATATAAACTAGTTTATAACAAGTTGTGGTGTAGTGTGGTTAGAACTCTTGTATTTTGATCTATCTTCCACCACAGGTTCCAGTGTTAGGACTACTTATCCGAATGAATTCAAATTTTGGTCAAAGATTAAGGGTCATATGAGAATGACCTGGTAATATTTTGGTAAAAATCCAATATGGGGAAAAAAGCGGCGGCGTTGTGATATGTTAAACAAATTATTATTAAAAAACTTCTCATCCAGTTTATCTCAAATTTGGCAAAAAGTCAAGTAACATTTTGGTACGAATCCAAGATGGCGAAACAAAATGACGACTTAATAAAATATTTAATAATTCAGCCTGAATAAACTGCTTAATGGTTTGACTTCAAATTGTGTGCCATAACTAATTATGCTATAGAGAACAACTAGTAACATAGTGGTACTAATTCAAAATAACCAAACAAAATGGCGGCCAAATAAATTGTTTGTAATCGAAAAAATCACCCTCCCAGGTTTAGCCTATCTTTACGTTTTAGCTTCCCTAGATGCGAGAAATAATGTCTTATCAATTCCGTCGGTCCGTCTGTCGGTCTGGCTCCCTGTCTGTCACGTCGTGGCATAGCTTAAAGACTACTTACCAGATTGACTTCAAACCTTGATCAAAAATTAAGGGTCATATGGGAATGACCTAGTAACATTTTGGTAAAAATCCCATATGGCGAAACAAAATGGCGGCCTAGTGAATTGTTAAAAAATTATTAAAAAACCACTCATCCAATTTATCTCAAATTTTGCAAAAAACATCAAGTATTATGTTGGGATCAACTGGTAATATTTTGGTACGAATCCAAGATGGCGGAACAAAATGGCGGTTTAATAAAATATGGACCGACGGAATTCATGAAACATATTTTTTGGCATCTACAAAACGCTAAAACGTAAATATGTGTAAAACCTAAGAGAGTGATTTTTCGGGATTACAAACATTTTATTTGGCCGCCATTTTGTTCGGCCATCTTGAATTAGTACCACTATTTTACTAGTTGATACCCATGTCACAATTAGTTATGGCACACAATTTAAAATCAAACTATTAAGCAGTTTTTCAGGCTGAATTTTTAAATATTTTAATAAGCTGCCATTTTGTTCCGCCATCTTGGTATTATACCAAAATGCTACCAGTTGATTCCAACATAATACTTGACGTTTTTACAAAATTTGAGATAAATTGGATAAGTAGTTTTTTAATAATAATTCTTTAAACATTTCACTAGGCCGCCATTTGGTTTCGCCATATTGGATTTTTACCAACATTTTACCAGGTTATCCCCATATAACCCGTAATTTTTGACCAAAATTTGAAGTCAATAGGGTAAATAGTCCTTATGCTATTCCGCGAAATGTTAGACAGACAGACAGACCGACAGACGGATCGGCGAGATTGATTTTTTCATGTAGTGACGCTAAAACGTATAGATGTATGAACCCTGAGAGGTTGATTTATTACAATTACAAACATTTTATTTGGCCGGCATTTTGTTCGGCCGTCTTGAATTTGTACCACTATTTTACTAGTTGATCCCTCTACCACAGTTAGTTATGGCACACAATTTGAAATCAAATTATTAAGCATTTTTTCAGGCTGAATTTTTAAATAATTTATTAAGCCGCCATTTTATTCCGCCATCTTGGATTCGTACCAAAATGTTACCAGTTGATTCCAACATACTACTAGATGTTTTTGCAAAATTTGAGATACATTGGATGAGTAGTTTTTTAATAATAAATGTTTTAACATTTGATTAGGCCGCCATTTTGTTTCGCCATATTAGACTTTTACCAAAATATTACCAGGTCATCCCCATACGATCCTTAATTTTTGACTAAAATTTGAACTCAACTGGGTACGTAGTTTTTTAGCTACGCCGCGCCGCGAACAGACAGATAGACAGACGGAATTGAGAAAACATGTTTTTCGTCATCTAGGGCCCATGAAACGTGAAGATCCGAAAAGATCTCAGAGAGTGATTTTTTCACGATGACAATACTTCCCTTATACGAGGGAAGTAAAAAGGTAACTATGTCAATGAATTCAATAAAAATATCCTTAACCCCAACCCCGTATATTTGCTAATAATGTCAACGAAAACTGGGCACCCTGTAGAATGTAATTATTATAAAACTTTGTAGCCTCGTTTACCAGGTAATATAATACATGTGTGGCAAACATATTTCAAAATTGGCTATTAAATACCTAATCTAATTTATTTTGAAAATATTTAATTTTGGATTTTGATTAAAAATTTGCATGGTCCACTTAAAATCTGAGTTTTGACAATTCAGATATAAAAAACAAAAAATTTTCATAATAGAAGATTTGTACTCAACAATGCCGGTCCTACCTAGCTGCTTCAAAATAAAAGAAATTCATTGCGTTTAGCAGTTTAGCATCAGCCGCATGTCTGGGTCGGTCGGTACTTTTAGCCAGACAAGGACAGCCGTAGTTTACTGACGTGAATAGAGAACAGGAGATCACAGTAGTAAATCGTTGCAGACGTAATCTGACGTAATACAAAGCTAAATGAAATTCTCTAGATTATTGATATTTTCTGTAGCGGTTGTTCATTCTTAATGCGAGATTGAAAGACTTGCAGATTTGGGGAAAAGACTAAAGACAATCGTTTGCTGGTAGTATATTCCATAATCCGGAAACTCTTCGGTGTAAGGATACATGGGGGTCGCTATGAGTGTCCCCCTGGCGGGAATTACTAAGGAAGATATAATGCGTGATAATTCATCAGAACTGAATCAGTGGTAATATCCATAAAACAGAGACAGATCGCCCACCATTTGACTATGCTCTAGTGATGCAAGCTTCCTAGTGATGTTTGGATCATCATTCAAGCGAATAGCTCTTCCTTGGACAGAGTGAAGGATTGAAGGAGAGGCTGCTCAGATGTGCGAGCAATACTTAAGGCTAGGTCTCATTTGCGAAGTGTGCAGGATATACAACCCGGCAGAAATAAAGTATTTTCTAACTCTGGAAAGGAAACCCAATTTCTTCGCGGCTGCTGTGACAATTGAGGTGATGCGATCATGCCAGCGAAGATCTTTCTGAAAAGTGATACCAACTAGGCTAAAGGAATCTTTGACATCAAGCATTTGTCATTCATTTAAATACAAAATAACAAACAAACAAACAAAAGTATGCTTTATTGTCGCAGGAAAATTGTTGCAATTTTATAGACAAAGCGAAATTTACCTTAAAACAAACAAAAAAAAAACAAAAACAACGGAAAAACGAAATATTGATAAAAAAAAATCATATTTTTCGATAGGTCAATGCGAATATATAAATTGTAAATATAACATTCGTTATATTCGTAACATTGCCGTAAAGCGGTTAATGAATCCGGGTGATCTAACAAAAGGAAATAAACAATAACGAGGTGAATAATTTCGATGACATTGAAATTAAAATTACGGGACCGTAACTCTATTTTGTTATCGTTATACAAGCAAAATAAGTGAAGTTAAACAAAAAGTGTACTGAACTAATATAGTAATTAAAGTGTATAAGAATAAAAAGAAAAGGTATAACTTTAATCTAATATGTAACAAAAATAATTAATGTTAACGGACTATCAGACAGCTCATTCCTTATAAAATATTTTCAAATACCTTGCAGCACCATGACTTCAGTAAATAAGCAAATAAAAAACATTTCAATGACATTATTCAATATAAAATTCAGTAACGCAGTAAAAAGGTCTTTCAATGAGTTACGCTTTGGTTATTTTTCGGAAGAGTGCAAAACATAGGGATTGTTTTTAAATGTTCTGGAAGATGATTGTAAAGTTTTATGGCATTGTAAATAATTGAGTTTTTTATTAATTCTGTGGAAGGAATGGGAAGGTATATGTCATGCCTAGAGTTTCTGGTGGGATATACGTGTTGTGGCCTTTCTGGGAATATGCTTAGAGGTTTTCTTATCAAATAGACGGTTTCTAAAGTAAATAATGCAAGAAGTGTTAATATTTCATGTCTTTTGAAATAGTATTGGCAGTGCGCTCTATTATTTAGACCAAACAAATAGCGAATTGCTCTTTTTTGAGGGCTAAAAATACTAAGAAATTCCTCGGTGGTACAGCAGCCCCAAAAGGAAAGACCATAGCGGAGATGGGATTCGAATAGAGAGAAATAAGTAAGTCTGGCAGAAGGCACGTCCAGTTCTTTTGAAACCGATCGAATGGCAAAGCAGGCGGTAGAAAGTTTTTTAGTTAAGGTGTCAATATGCTTAGACCATTTTAGGTTGTTATTTATATTCAAACCCAGGAATTTAACCAACTCAACATATTTAATATTGCTGTTAATTAGCTAAAGTGGTTGTGAAGTCCCCTTATAAGGGATTTATTTATTAGTGTTGTAAGGGCCTCTATGACTGGGAGCGGCAGCTTTAATATATTTTAATTGATAGGCCATCAGTGCCACATGTAGATTTGCCTGTGATGTTATTCATTTCTTTCAATAGTTCCTTGCTACTAACAGGGCTTAAGGAAAGGCTATCAGCGATATTTTTCGATGGAGGGAGAAACGAAAGAGGGTCCAAACAGTTACCAGAGGTAACATTTTTGCTTACATTAATAAAATAATCATTTAGGTCGTTTGGCCTTGGCATGATCTGAGTCACGGGGTTTGATTTGTTTCCGAGGTCATTGAAAATGGACCAGGTTTCCTTTGAAACGTTTTCAAACTTTGTTAGTATTTTTTTTTGCTGACTTGATTAGTTTAATATAGATCCTCCTATAATTAGAGATATAGTCGAGAATAAGACTGAAGGCGGTGAATTTTTTTATATATAAGAGGAAACGTATATGTTTAACAGAAATGTGTAGTCCTTTCGTGGTCCACGGGTTTATGACGCTTAGGTTTAAAAGCACTTAAAATTTTATTTAAGAAAGCTCTAAAATTTGAGTTAACATTTTCAAATCCAAATTCCAGTCGGTGTTTAAGCAAATATTATGAAATTCTTAAATATGTCGGCCGAGAAAATTCTGAAATTCTAGAAGAAGACGATACACGCATTGCAAGACTGAAAGAGTCGAATATAGAAATTAAATATTTCTGGGTGGCACAAACAATAGCATAGTCAATATTAAGGTCCCCGCATAGAATTCTCCTGCCTTTTACTGGTAAACTATCTAGCAAATTTAGCAGGTAATTAAAGAAATATTGTACATCAGAATTTGGTGATGTATAAATACAGATTACATAGAGATTAAAGTTTTGGTGATATACTATAGAAAATTCAAAAAAGTTATCCGTTAACAAATGGTCATATTTAGTTACGTTACCGAGACGAAATCCCCATTTAGAGAAAGAATCCGTGTTTCTCCATGAGCTGAGTTATTTCTGTCATATCTAGCTATTGTGGAATATCTCTCCACATAAAAGGGTTCGTTTAGATTCAGCCAGTGCTCAGTAATTGCAACAAGTTGGGGGAACTCCAATTCTTCTAGAAATAGGTACAACTCGTCAGTTTTATTTCTTAGAGAAGCGATATTAATTAGAACCATTTACCATACTGAATGGTGTAGGTATTGGGAGATAATTTTTGAAATAGCAAACATGATTGTGTCTTCGTGGAGTTAGAGTGGACAGAGTTCTTTGCTTCCCACTCTACAATTTAACGAGGGCTTCTGTTAGGAATAAATTCATTACTCCAGGTCTATCATTAATTTCAATCTTTTAGTTTTGGGAAATTCTATGTTGGAGTGAAGTGTACTATTTTTAGCATAGCTGCGAATAGGATTGCGAGTACAATATTCAACTGTGGAATGCCTGCGTTCTTTTGTCAAAGTCATATGAATGGCAATCAATAACTACAAAAATACTTTTGTTAGAAAAAACTGACAATCCATGCACAAAGTTTTGGAGGAACACCATATGCAGGAAGTTGATGATGTTCTTTGGATATGTCGAGGACAAAAATGTGGTCTCCTACATGGAATTTGAAGGACTTGTTCCAGCTGTGGGTTACGAAAAATATCTACTAAGGACCAGGAGCGGAATTTCAGCTTTTAGGGAAAATGGCCTTGTCATAAGACATTTGTAATAACCTGGTAAGCATAGAGGCCAGTTCAAAAGTGTACTTTTTTATGACTATGTATGGAATATCTTCAGGATCAGAGGACTTTTTGATATTAAACACAGAACTTTTTGGTATTAAATGTTTTGAATACGTAAAATTTGTAAGATTTCTCTACAGACCCAGTGGTTAGCTTGAAAAATACTGGTATATTTAACATAGAACGGAAGCTTTCATGGCTATGGTCAATTAAGAAATCATGGTTCTTGGGATTAGACCGTGTCAAAATGGAATTACTTTCCGACGTTTCGCCTTCGATTGCACGAGGCATCTTCAGGGATCTTCACTTCACGAGATCGGAGCGCTGAATGAGATCGGTTTCCATGTATGATGTAGACTGAAGCCCGTATCTCTATTAAAATTGTTAGGATGCTTATAAATTTCAATAGATTCTCTAATTTTACGTTTATAGAGTCCCGAAACCGATGCAAGAACATTGGTTTCTTTTACATTTATGACATGCCCAGTAGAATGTTGGTGTTCAGATACAGCAGATTGTACAATTTGTTTCTTTCTGATACATCGTTCATGTTCCTTAAGCCTAGTCGATATGGATCGTCCAGTCTCTCCAATAAAAAACATCACCACAGGACCAAGGAATTGCATATACTCCTTCCGTTTGGAAAGGAATAATGTCCTTTGGCGATCTCAAACATTGTCCAATTTTCTTGTGTGTGTTGAAGATTGTACGTATGTTGGACCAGCGAAGTAATTTTGCAATCTTGTCTGTGGTTCCGTGTATAAATGGAAGAACTACATTCCCATCGGTAATTCCTTATTAGTATCATTTCGTGGAGTGGGATTATTATATTTTCTAATTGATCGTTTAATATCATCAGTGCAATATCCATTCCCTCTTAAAGCTGGAATTTTTGTCACAAATTGCGAGGGCTCTGTAAACCAATGAATTAATGACTGATTGCTTTTGTGCCGGATGATGATGGGAATTTGCTTTTAAGTACCTGCTCTTATGCGTTGGTTTTCTATATACAGAGTGTCCTAAGGAACCACCCTCTTTCCTTTGTACAAGAACATCTAGATTCTGATTCAATTTCCATTGTAAATTTTATGTTAGCATGTTCTTAATTTAGATAATCAAGAAACCCAGGGAGGTTTTCTGGACCATGTGGCCATATTACATGCTTCAATTAGATCTAAAAATGAGTTGTGAATACTATTATGGTGAAATAAGTTTGATATTAAATATTAATATGGAACAACAAGAAGAAGCTACTTTGCCAACTAGCTTTTCTCCTTAGATGCCGAGATGAAGACGTAGTACCAAAATCTCTACAGATGAAAGACTACATAACATCAAAAAGTGCAAGGAACATCTACAAACGAGCCAGTATGGCATTGGTAAGAGAAAGGATACAAGCTACTCGACGTGATTTGGATATAAACGCTCGTAAGTTATTAAATATTCATTTAAAATTAGCTTTTATACTTGAATATAAAACATTTAGAACTTTCGATAACATTACCAATGCGCAAGCAGAAAGGATACATCAAGCAGTTACAATTAAGCAACAGAAAAAGTTTGAAGAACTGCTAGACAGCCAAAGACCACTAAAACCGCCACAGGACACCGTTATAAATTTATCTTCCAAAATCCTTACTAAAGCAGAACAATCCGTCCTCTCTAAAGGTCAAAACTTCGCCATTACACCAAAGGACATACCCGTAGAAGACATAGTGTCATCCGTTGAAGAGACAATTAGAAGACTTCTAGGAGAAGAAGCTGAGGCAATAAGGTATGAAACAGCGAAGATCATCAAAAAATCTAACCCGCTTAAGTCGAATCTATCAGCTGCGGAAAGAACGGCAATAAAAACATTAAACAACAATACAGACATTTTGGTCCAGCGGATAAGAGAAATGCCACCGTCGTCATGGACAGAACAGATTACGTGAAGAAAATACAACTACTTTTAGATAACCAACCTTATAAATTAATCCCACCTACCAACAGAGGAGAAGAAGATGTTAAGGCCAAGCAGCTCAAGGATCCGGTGGTTCTACGGACTACCTAAAATACATAAGGTTAATGTACAACTTCGACCTATCGTCAGTGCAATAGGATCTCCTACTTACAAAATTGGTAAATATCTTTCAAATATTCTTAATAATTTTACAGCAAAAATACATGCATATATTAGAAACTCTACGCATCTTGTAGAAAAACTTAAATCAATCCAATTAGATCCCAAAGATATCTTAGTCGGTTTCGATGTAGAATCGCTGTATACGAATGTACCTATAAATGATTCAATTTCCATAATATCAGACTTATTTCACAATAATAATATTGACAACTCACTTTTAGATCTAATTGAAGCATGTCTTACATCAACGTATTTTGTCTTTCAAGGAACTTTCTATGAGCAAACCGCGGGAGCAGCCATGGGATCCCCACTGTCACCGGTGGTAGCCAATATCTTCATGGAAGCTTTTGAGGAGGAAGCCTTTGAGTCATCTCCACTAAAATCAAAATCATGGTTCAGATATGTAGACGACACTTTTGTAATATGACATCTAAATCAAGAACATGCTAACATAAAATTTACAATGGAAATTGAATCAGAAGGCACGATTCCCTTTCTAGATGTTCTTGTACAAAGGAAAGGGGATGGTTCCTTAGGACACTCTGTATATAGAAAACCAACGCATACGAACAGGTACTTAAACGCAAATTCCCATCATCATCCGGCACAAAAGCAATCAGTCATTAATTCATTGGTTTACAGAGCCCTCGCAATTTGTGACCAAAATTCTTTACAATCGAAAACAGAGAAACTGACTCAAGCTTTAAGAGAGAATGGATATTGCACTGATGATATTAGACGATCATTTAAAAAATATAATAATCCCACTCCACGAAATGATACTAATAAGGAGTTACCGATTGGAAATGTAGTTGTTCCATTTATACACAGAACCACAGACAAGATTGCAAAATTACTTCGCCGGTCCAACATACGTACAATCTTCAACACACAGAAAATTGGACAATATTTGAGATCGCCAAAGGACATTATTCATTTTCAAACGGAAGGAGTATATGCAATTCCTTGTTCCTGTGGTGATGTTTATATTGGAGAAACTGGATGATCCATATCGACTAGGCTTAAGGAACATGAACGATGTATCAGAAAGAAACAAATTATACAATCTGCTGTATCTGAACACCGATTTTCTACTGGGCATGTCATAAACGTAAAAGAAACCAAAGTTCTTGCATCGGTTTCGGGACTCTATAAACGCAAAATTAGAGAAGCTATTGAAATTTATAATCATCCTAACAATTTTAATAGAGATACGGGCTTCAGTCTACATCATACGTGGAAACCGATCGTTACACCGAGTCACGCTTCGGTAAACACAGGTCGACTATAAATAGCCAGCCTGGGTCTCTCCGAGCTCATTCAGCGCTCCGATCTCGTGAAGTGAAGATCCCTGCAGATGCCTCGTGCAATCGAAGGCGAAATGTCGGAAAGTAATTCCATTTTGACACGGTCTAATCCCAAGAACCATGATTTCTTTATTAGTATATTTATTTACTACTTTCAGTAAATTGGTAAACTCCCCGAGAATAAGTCACACTAGTTGTCTTTTTATAAAAAATAGCTTTTTGTATCAAGAACTTTAATGAATACTCAATACTTTAATTTCAGCTTGACACTGCAAAAGCCAAGAAATGTGACTTATTGAACAAAATACTTCAAACATATTCTTTCAGATTTTTATATAAATGAGTGAAATCAGATACGAAACTATGTAAATATTTTATCTTCCACATATAGAAAACTAGACGCAGTTGTTGGTGCAGAAACTTGAATACTATTTGTTGGCAGTGTGCCTTAATAATGTTGGGTAATAATAATAATGGGTAACCTGTTAAGTCCTATTTTAGCTGAAATATTTCTTGATAACTTAGAACAAATCAGAGATAATCACCCTGTACGAGACAAGTTTATTTATTGGTGTAGATACGTTGAAATTAGCACTAAAATAGAGAAATATCTTTAAAAAAACAAATCATAAAGTAGCTTTTTGTGTGTGCCAATAGTACTTTAGGTAGATATATTAAGAATAAGAAGTCTAATGCAAATATGGACCAAAAATCAGCGGTATATGCATAAAAATGAGGTTCTTGCGAAAAATAAATATTGGTCAAATGAGCAGATCTTTTTATAAACGTATCAAAGAACACAAAACATCACATATTAAACAAAAAACTGATTCTAATTATACAAAACATTTATTAGAAACAAATCATAATTTTAATGAATTTAAAACGTTGCAATCAGCCGATAAAAGTTACAAGTTAAATTACTTGGAAAGTCTAGACATTAATAAGAGAAAAAACCATAATATTTTATTGAACGATCAAATAGACCTAAACGGTTCCCCACTGTTAAATCTTCATAGCTAGAATCTGCCAGGGTTAGGTAGGTAGACTCTTTTATTACTGTTAAGAAATCTTGTTTTAGTATCAGTCTTAAGTTGGTTTTTGAAAAAACTTTTGCAGCTGTCAAACGGAAATAAATTAGTTAAAATTACTAAACAAATATAGTTTGTTCATTTATTATACTAAAGTTTTAATCTAAGCTTGTTTTGCATAAAAATGTTTGACAAATTGTAAATTTAATATAAGTATTTTATGAGTTTTTTTACTGTGAAATATTTTTTTAGAAATAATTAATCCACAGTAAAAGTTATGACACGAACGGGGATCGAACACGAGCGGGGATCCAACCTGGACCTCTGCGGGGATTCACCACTAGTACCATACCTTTTACTCTTGATCAAATATATCTTTAAAAAATGTAAATTATTTAAAAACCTATAGTTTTTACAATGTTAAAAATATATTTAAGGAAGAAATATAGAAAAGTATTTTTCTGCTTTAGGATTTTTTTTATTTATAAAACTTTCATTTTTCTATTTTTAATTAAAAAATATAAAATATTAATTAACCAAGATGGGAGTTTACTTTTAAGGAAGCCACAACACCATAAGAGTAAATATTTTAAATAAATAACTGAGTAATAAAAATAAATGTTTAATACTTTGTAAACCACATAAAACCTGCTCTCACAACCAAGTAAAACATAAAACGAAATAATAATTGACATACATGCGAGCGACGGGTTTAATGTTTAACCTCAGTTTCCGGGATTCTAAGTGGACGCAGGATATTCCTGGTAATTGTGGGCAGTCTCCATTGTATGGAGCACTTACTGTAAAGCTTACTATTAATAAAACACTAAAATAATTAATTTTTCAATTTCAAGTAAAGCTTTAGTATAATAATACATATCTTACATCTATCTCTGGAAATTCTTCTTTATCTGCCTTCACACCTTGTGATTTATTGCCTCAAATCGACAATTTATTGAAAAGGTTGCCAATCTTCGATTCATGCTAAATCCAGTCTTTCGATTTTAAAATTAAATATAAAATGGAAGATACGAATTATGTAGGACTTTTTTTGAAAGTCAAAGTATTTTGATAATTTTTTTAAGTTGTCCAGGAACGTGGAGAAATTGTATTTTTCCTTAAAAACGCAGACAAAAAAGGTGAGAAACAAAAAAGCTGCACTTTTTATTCCTAAATCTAAAAATAGTTTTAAAAAATATAAGAAATCAGTGACGTCCAATGTTTTTTCCCATGAGTATCAATCTGGTTACTCTCCCAGTACTATTACGTTTAAAAAAGACCCCCATCCTGCCAAGTTTTATCAAAATCCACGGAAACGTTTTTGAGATATTCATAAAAAAACCTAATTTCTACAAGTGTTTTAACACCTTGTATATCGAATAATAAAAGATAGATAAACCAAGGATATACTCCTTTAATATGGCATTAAAAACACCTTGTAGCATTTACACTGTTTTGACCGAGGTTTTGATACGCTGTATATAGAGTTCCTTAAAATAATATTAGATTGTCTTTATGATATATAACTATATATATGAAATCCAAAGTTAATTGTTTATCATCATCATCAACAGCTGGTGTGTCTATATATATATATATATATATATATATATATATATATATATATATACCTATATATATATATATATATATATATATATATATATATATATATATATATATATATATATATATATATATATTATATATATATATATATATATATATATATATATATATATATATATATATATATATATATATATATATATATATATATATATATATATATATATATATATATATATATATATATATATATATATATATATATATATATATTATATATATATATATATATATATATATATATATATATATATATATATATATATATATATATATATATATATATATATATATATATATATATATATATATATATATATATATATATATATATATATATATATATATATATATATATATATATATATCTAAGGTCAAGTTTGTCGTGTTACAACCGAAGGCAAAACTTTGTGCCAATGGTAAAAAAATCTTCTCATCCCATAAGTAATATACAACGTTCTATAGTATATTGACATATTTGAATATCTTGGAATTTTGAATGAGAAACTATTTGTCTATACTTTCCCGGAATCTATCTCACCCATGAAATGGAAATATAATATTTATCTATACTTACAGACTTAGTTGACTGACTCACTCATCACGCCCCAGCTCAAACCGCTTGAGGTAAATGGCTAAATTTTGGCATACAGGCTAATTTTAGGGTGTGGAGGTTCGATAAGAAGGGATTTTTCAAAAATCATTTGAATTTGACCCCTTAAATAATACAATATTTTTTTATTTAAAAAACGGTCAATTTTTCGGAAAAACCCTTGAACAGGTATTTTTTAATTTATTCTTTTACATATTTTAGAATTTTTTTAAAATTCATACAGGGAGTTCAAAGAGATGAAACCACTACTTAAATGATTCAAAATTTTTATATTTAAAAACCGGTTAGTTTTTGGAAAAAACTCTTGTATACATGTTTTTAATTTATTTTTTCACATATTTTAGGATTTTTAAAAAAATCATACAATGTGTCCAAAGGGGTAAAACCATCCCTTAAATATTATCATGTATTTTATTTAAAAAACCGTTAGTTATTCGGAAAACGCTTGAACATAATATGCTTTATATTTTATTTTTTTACATATTTAAAAAAAAAAATAAAACCAAGACACAGTGTCCAAGGAGCTGAAACCACCCCTTTAATATTATATTTTTTATTTAAAAAACAATTAGTTATTCGGAAAAACACTTGAACACGTGCTTTTTATTTCATTTTATTACATATTTTAAGATTTCTTATAAATTCATAAATAGTTTTTGAAAAAATCGGGTCATTGATTAATTTTTGCGATCTTTCTCAAACTGTTTGCCGTAGAAAGCAGAGCTTGTTCAAATAGCTTGATTTTAGAGTGCAGAGGTTCGATAAGGAGGTATTCTTCGAAACTCAGTTTCCAAGGGGGTGAAACTACCCCTTAAATGTCTATAGCGGACTCATAAGTTGTCAAAATAAAACCGCTTCTTGGTTATATTAACTCCAAAAAATAGCACAGCAGATGAAATAAACCTGGCTTTAATGGAAAAAAATTACTGCTCCACAATTAACATACTACTCAATAGAAAATGCGGTTAATTATCCTGTCGAGTTCCTACACTCTCTAAACCCTTCAGGAATCCCTCCTCATGAGTTAACTTTAAAAGTGGGGCCTCCAGTGATGCTTATTCGAAATTTAAAACCACCAACATTGTGTAATGGAACTCGGCTACAGGTTAAAACGTTACAAAACAATGTAATAGAGTCTACTATTATTTCTGGCCCTGGTCTGGGAGAAAAAGTTTTTATACCACGTATCCCTTTAATTCTATCCTTTTCAGTTTAAACGTGTACAGTTTCCTTTAAAGCTTTGTTTCGCCACAAGAATTAACAATGCTCAAGGGCAATCCTTAAGTAGAGCTGGAATATACTTGCGCTACAATTGTTTTTCCCATGGTCAACTCTATGTCGCATGCTCTAGAGTAAGTTCGCGTAGTAGCTTGGCTATTTTACAGCCAGAGAATGCAACAACAAACGTGGTTTATAAAGAGGTACTCAAATGAGTCGATTTAAGTACCTCTTTAGATCCCTTTCATTATAGTCATATACGTGAACGAAGTCGCGGGTACCCGCATGTTTAATTACAAAAGCCAGTAAAACATAACCTCGCTGGTACTGCGATAAAAGTTGCAACCTGCAACTAACTCTAACCTCCCATAGGTCTGTTTTTTGAACACGTGTAAAAGTGTTATCAAATTAGAACGGCAACATTGCGATCGTGTCTTTTTGTATGTTGTAGCGAATTGTGTTTCCGCGATAAATTTATAGTACGGTTTGCAAGTAGATGTGGAAAGTTTTAATAAAAATTGATTATTGTTTTCAGCTATACGTCTCTGTGGATGCGGACGAACAAAAAGGAAGATCTATTTTTCACATTTTATTTTTTTGTTTTCTTGGTAGAAATAAGATTATTAGAAGATTTTAAAATATTTTAATAATTGGTAAATCTCCTTTGCGCAGGACTTCCCTCATTTTGATTTTTTTACCATTTGTTAGGAATAGTGAAGTATGACCCAATGTAGTTCAGGAAATAGTCACGGTGTATATTTGTTATATATACTGTCAAATATTCTTATTCAGCGCCATTTTGTTTCATTGTATTAGATTCTTACCAATATTTTAGCAGTTTCTTTTCACGTAGGCTAGAGCATAATTTAAAATAAATTCAATAAGTAGTTTTTACATTGACGCCATTTTCTTAAATCATGTTGAATTCGTACCAGTTTATGCCATTTTCACCTTTAATTTTTCCGTAACATTTAAAATCAATTGAACAAGATTTTTTGCTTTGATTTAAAAAAAAATTTTGGCCGCCATTTTGTTTCGTCATCTTAAATTCGTACCACAATCTTACAAGTTTATCTTTACATCATACTGAATTCCTGAGCAAAAATTGAAATTAGTAGTATTTTCAGGTTCATTTTTAAAATATTTCATTAGGTCGCTATTTTGTTTTGCTACCTTAGATTCATATCAGAATGATTTGATGATTTTTTTAACGTTGTTCCGCCATGTTGAATTTTTACCAAAATATTACAAGGTTATCCCCATATGACTCTTAATTTCTTACTAAAATTTAAACTCAATTTGGTAGTTTTTAAGCTGTCTCGAATTGACAGACAGACAGACACGAATTGATAAAACATATTTTTTGGCATCTAGGGACACTAAAACGTGAATATTGAAATTTTATCAAAATGTTAGGAGAACAATGGAGGATAATAATAATAATAATAATAATAATAACAATGGAGGATAATTATAATAATATCGCATTTTACGTCTCTGACGATACTTCGCAAAAACCTCCAGAATGTCCCGCAATGCCCTGAAAATTTGCTCCTAAATGTTTTAACAATACTCGCAATGCCTTTTACTTGTAGGTACACCAAAATGCCCCAGAGGTTTTCCCCTCCTGCTTAGCGCTCTCTTTTATCTGGATTCCGTCACTTGCCCGAAAGCCAGTTGGTCGAGGACAACTGACCGAAAACAAATTGGTCGTGAAACAAATTACCCGAAAGACAAGCCACGACTAGGTGTCTTAAAACGCATACTCAAAAACAGCCACGCTTACAAAGTTCCTACAATTTCAAACTCACTGTTTTGTAAAAACCACGTCGCCACATTTTGAAACCTAGAAGTGTATCTGTTCCAGGTAAAACTAGGGCTATCGAATCGGAAAGAAGACAAGAGTTAAAATTATGCTAATGAGTCACTTAAAGTAACATAAGACTAGAAGGAACAAACATGTTTTCCTTTTAAGTTAGTCCGCATTAATTTGCGTCATTTCAGCTGTCGTTAAAGCCATAAGATAAAATATGACGGATGAATTATACGGATATGACGTATAGCACCAGTTCGTCAATAATTTCATCAATAAAGCCATAGTAGAATTATGACGGCTAAAATTATGTAGGCGCAACTTAAGATATGTATTTTATTCACTTATTCAGTCTAAGGTAAAAAGTAAAGTTTCATTTTTCAATATTCGGATATATTACATAAGTTTGTTTTTCGGCCAGTTGACGTAGCTCCATTTTATCGACATTATGGCAAATATTGGCATTAATAAATACTTAATATTTTCAAGTTTAGCTCCCTCTAGCGGCAAAACTTTTCATAGGATTAAGTTGGAGTAATGATAACTTTTGATCAAGAGCCTGAAGGCTGTCTCATATAAAACATTTAGCGAAATCCATTTTGGATAATCTAGGATGTCTGCTTGTTTGTTTTGATATAAAGTAACTCTTTATTTTTTTCCATTTTCTAAAATGCTATCTCTAGTTAAATAAAAAGTCCCTTTATTTAAATTGATAGCTCTAATCACGCAAGTAAATTATTTGACACAGGGGAGCATCTTGTGTATCATCCTAAATATTCAAACCCTATTTAAATAATATTTCCCCTAATTTAAATTGCTATTAGCTCTAATCATATAAATTATCTGTTTGCCCCAGGGGAATATTCTATATATCCTCCTCAATATTTTGCTCTTCGGCTTACAAAGGAACAAATTTATAATTCAAAATGTTCTCGATCAATTTGTTTTTTACAATTAATTCTATTGGTTTTTAGGATGGGGTTTTAGTTTTGTCGAATAGACTGAAAATTTAAAAGATAAAGTTTTTTAGGAAGGTTTCGGCTTTTTTGCAGCGTAGCAAATGTAAAAATAGATTTAATGAAAAACATATTAATAAACTGTGTGTTTCATGTAGTTTTACCTCCCACGATTGCTTTAAACGCACAATATGATCAAAAATATTTTTTAGGCAAAATATCGTTGAATTTTGGTAAAATGTATTAAGCCTACTTTCGCCGATTTTAACCATTTTTGGTACACAAGTATATTTTGGGGCGCTGTTCACGAATCAAGTCACATTTTTCGGCGACGACCTTCCGATGCCGATATATATGCCATCAAAGTTTACAGTCTTGTACCGGGTGTACAACTGGGAAGGAAGGTCGGTCGTATCTCAAGAACCACGGTTTCGGGAAAAACAATTATATACTAAATCGGCCAAGAGAAATCGCTGGAAATTATTTTTAACGGCGAAAAATTTCCGCTAGGGGCCGACACAAGAACTTTAAATCGTAAATGTCGATTTTTTGGTGAATTTGCATAGTTAAGGTGTATTGAAGATATAAGCATAGTATTGTTCAATAAGTTACGTAACTTTTTGCTATGTATATTTTTTTCTATTTTCAATAATAAAGTGGTGGTGGTCTTTAAAAAAGGGTTTTTTCGCTCGATTGCGGTGCTATTAACGGTCACCAAATTTATTCTGCTACTGGTCGCTAGATGGCGTTTTTTTGGAATTCCTCAAATAATAGGTATTTTCTCAAAAAAGTCAAATGGTATGATATGACTTTTTTGTCGTGCTTTATTTTGTGGTTATGAAGGCTATAAGATAGTGAAATAAAAAAACCAGACCCATATTTAATTTAAGAAAGTTGATGATTTTCGCTCAAATCCGAAACGTTCGATTAAAAAACTAACTACACCGAATCGTAGAGGAGAAAAAGTGCCAACGATAAAGTGAAAGCTATTTTCATCTATCATTTCAATGCAACCTTAAATTTGAAAAATTTTGAGAAAAGAACGCTGCAAATTGAATCACTACTTCCACATCATCTTTAGTTATCCATTTTTTTTAAATCAAGAAAGTTGATGATAGGCGCTCGAATCTGAAAAGCAGTGTTGGATTAAAAAAATAACTTCACCAACTTTTAGAGGAGGAACAGTGCCCAATGGTGAAGTGAGAGCTATTTTTATCCATCGTTTAAATTTTACTAAAATTTTAGAAAAAATATATAGAAATTAAATGATAATTAGATATAACACAATAGTCCTCCCTTTGTTAAGACAAATCCTTACAAAGTTTCTAGACCTGTACTGTAGACCAAGTTCAATAAAATCGGTTCATTCAAAACAGAGACATCAACGTTTGAAACAAAAAATGTTTGACCTTCCCCCTCCACTTTATTACTGAAAATAGAAAAAAATGATAAATAGCAAAAAGTTGCGCAACTTATTGAAGAGTACTACGCTTATATTTTCGACACACTTTAACTATGTAAATTCACAACAAAATCGATATTTACGATTTAAAGTTTTAGTTGCGCCCCCTAGCAGCAATTTTTCGACGTTAAAAATAATTTCCAGTGATTTCCCTTGACCGATTTACTATACAATGTTTTTTCCAGAAACCGTAAGACAAGTGGTTTCTGAGATACGGCCGGCCTCCCTTCTTAGTTGTACACCCGGTACATACATTTCCTTTAGTCAGTAATTTTGTAGTAAATTGATTGAATACACAATTAAAACATCAGGATAATAAATATTTTTAGGAGTGTAATGTTATTCTACTCAAAAATCACTTCAATACCGTATCTGTGAATTTCCAAAATCGCAATATTTAATAGGGATTTTTTCTTCTTTTTGTGATTGTTGGGGACCATCAGTGGCGTATTAAGAAGGGGAAAAAAGGGCCAAATGCCCTCCCCACCAGAGCTAAAAATTCAAAAAAACTATTTTATAAGGCATTACCACGATTATATGAGTTATATTGTGTTAACAAACAAAAAGCAAGGACTTTTTTTCCATGAGTCGCCAAATGTAAAAGTTGCCCTCTTCTAGGCAGGCATTCTAAATACGTCAATAGTGACCATTGTCATTCAACAAAAAGCAGTAACCATATTTTGTTAAATAGGTGGATCCGTACCAGGATATCATATGGTTGTAGGTAGCGGCAGTACTACGTGAATCGGTATCGGGATACCACCAGGTTAGGCACCGGCACCAGGAGGCAACCTGGTTCTAGCCCGGTATTTCCAGCCCAACCATTTCTTAACCTGGTAACAAAATATATCATAACCTGTTACCCCTTGTATCTCATTTGACAATTTGTCAAAAAGATAGAAACTAATCCTTTTAGAACTTTTTACTTAGAATTCAGAGGCGTAGTCAGATTTTTTTCTAAATATTACTGCTTTTGAAATATTGATCAATGCCTGTTTTTTTTTTTAAATGAGACACCCTGTATATTTGTCAAGAAATAAATTTGTCTTTTCCAAAGCTTCTTATATATAACAGTATGAGTCTGTGTCAATAAACAACAATAAAAATCATAATTTTCATAATTGGCATTCAAGATTTTGCAGTAGGCGATGCGAAACAATGCTGCTTTTTGTCGTTTACTTGAAAGCAAGTGACAGTTCCCAAATTTTGTTCTATGCCGTATCATTACTTGTCTAATTAATGTAAATTTTGTGTTTTATTTTTAAATTTTACTAGTTTTTTGTATTTATTTATTGTATAGAAGTATATTTGTGGCAGAAAACCAAACTTCCGAATATTTTGAGATATACGATATGTTAACTTATTTTAAATTAAGTAATGAAAATGTTGAATTTTATAAATGAGAATCCTTTTTTTTAAACCGTTGAGAGACTGTAGTGTTTTGCACCCCCCTCCCCCCAGAGAGGCATTCTAAATACGCCACCGTTTTATATATATAATACTGCTTAATTTAATTTTATACTACACACTCAGGTAGAGCCAGCCACCCATACGAATTTAGACTTGTCCAACACTTACACCCCGTGTATGCTCAACATATCGAAAAAGATGTGATATGGTTAGATATCTTGAAATGAAGGTTATATAGTCAGAGGAAGCACATTTCAGCAATTCTGGTAGACTAAATAGACACAATAGCAGATACTGGTCCCAGGAAAACGAATACCACATATTTTCCAGAGAGCAGGTTTGGTGTAAATGTGTCTTACTTCATATTAGGAACACTGATAAAATTTAATATACTTGAGGGAAATCTAACAGCCAATTGCTAAGTAGAAATTTCAGAGAGAGCTATAGCTGATTTGCTTGACGATGTTTTTTTTGCGCATGCAAACGAAATTTACTTTCAACAAGGGTCTCCTGCACACAATTTTTAAATGGTGACGTTATTTCTGGAGAATAATTTTACTAATCAATGGATCGGAACCAGTGGGCCTATAAAATGGCTCTTAGGTCCCCAGAATTGTCGATATTAGATTTCTTTTTATGGGAATATCTGGAGAATAAAAGTTCATTATGATAATATTCAAGATTTAGGAAATGCAATATGAGAAAGTTTTCGCTAAATAAAAAAATCATCCCGTTGTTTTAATTACTTCCTTAAAACAAATAGAAACATTATGCGAAGCGTGCATACAACAAAATGAAAACCAGTTTGAACAGTTCTTTTGAATTACTTGATGTTACGACTTTCAAAGCTGATTTTTGCTGATAGGCTTATTGGATAATAATTATGTATTATTGTTTTTTCCTTTTGTTACATAAATCTAGGTAGGTAGCACTTTTTTGTGCAAAATTATTAATAGATATATAGATAAAAAGCTGTTATTAAATAATATCAATGATTTGTTGTTAGGATACAGATGCTGTTTATTACTTTAAATAAAGAGCAGCATTGTTGCCTAGTGTAAAATGTTTATTAAAATATAGCCATACTCATACATACATATATATATATATATATATATATATATATATATATATATATATGTATATATATAAGCTTGTATAAAAACAAACTAATTTGTTGACAAATACACAGGATGTCCCATTAAAAAAAAACAACCATTGATCAATATTTCAAAAATAGTAATATCAAGGGAGCTGCAGGTATAAACGTGATTTTGTAATAATTTAGTGTCTCTCTCGAAAAAAAAACAATCGACGGAGCTGAGCATTTTTTAAAAATATAATGAGCTGCCGTAAAAGCCTCTAATTCGTTTTCGATGCGCCACCCTATATAGATATTTTTATTCAGTTGCGAAAAAGCCAAAAAATATTTTTATTTGTTAATCTAAACCCAACAAATCAAATCAATCAAAATTATCATATTTATTTGTAATATCATCAAAATAAGTACAAAATAATTTTAAACAGTGGTAAAACAATAAATATATGGAGTGGCAATTAACATATTCGTTTTATCATATTTTCATAAATAAGTTTATACACAGTACGGCTGTGCAAAGCTGATAGCTTGACTGCTACTAGCCGATTGTGGAAGTTACTTGGTTTAAATCTTATACCAAAACATTATTAATTTGTACAAATTTAAATCTGGCTACATTCTATAAGCATTACAATGTTAATCCTAACCATAAAACAATACAAACAAACAATGCCCACAAATAATACAAACAACCAACCTATTAAGTACTTACAAAAAATTTACCTCAGTATAAAAAATATATCCATATACGTTGCGTAAGTAATTTGAATTTAATACTAAAGTAATTCAGGACTGTTTTCGATAATCCATTTCGTAATCTTGCGTTTGAAGTTGGCAATTGAATCAGGTTTTTTAAATCTAGAGGAATCAGGTTAAATAATTTACAACCTATATATTCAAAACTTCTTTTTTCTATAGATTTGTTCACTTTAGGCGTTATTATCATTTCTTTGAAATCTAGTGCAATAGTACGTAAATTCAGGAGAAGTAAAATGATTATTTTTATTTCGGTGTAGGATTGAATTTTTGAGAAAAATATTTCTGATGTCAAGTAGGTTTACCGTCCTAAACAGTTATTCAGTGGGATATCTTATATGTAGATTAAAAATTATTTTAATTATTTTGTTCTGGGCTATTTTTAATGGGTTCAATGTACTATCATAGGCTCCTCCCCATGCGATAATTCCGTAATTCAGAAGCGATTGAACAAGAGCAAAATAGACAGTCCGTAAATTGTCCATGTCTGCAAAACATTTTATGTGTTTAAAAAGGTAGAACAATGATCTAAGCTTCTTGGTTAGTTGATCTATTTGGTGGTCCCATTTTAAATGTTTATCGAAAAGTATTCCCAAATAGTCAATATAATCGACCCTCTCAATGCTCCAGTAACTATTTTTTCTGAATGGTAAATATATTCCTATTTGATCGTTGGTAGGTAAGCCCGTGTCATTGTTCGTTTTTGTTAAATTTACACTTAAAAGATGGTAATCTAGCTATTTAGCAAATTATATCCCCTGAATAATTTTGGATTAGCAATGAGTTGATGTATATATTAAATATTAAATAATGAACACATTTAAAAATTTATTCATATAAACTAATTTTTGTCGTGGATTTATCATGTTTTTTTTCTGTTATTCCAAATGAAATACATGAAATCGAATATGAAACTTATTCACGGTATATAAATAAAATACGTATTCTTATTTATTTTAAAAATTATGCCTTCTAAAAGCTAGTGCCAATGTATAGACCTGAATGTTGAAGATTAAGCCTAGACTTTTTGTTAGCTATTTTATTACCTGTTACTCTGTGTTTTAAATTACATTCTAATATTTAAACACCAAGGAATAAAAATCACTAAATTTCTATTTAAATATATTTTTTTAAGTTATAACAGATATTAGCTTGATTTTAAAATGAAAGCAGATGTAGACATTTACAATGTCCTGTCAACTTTCTCCGAGCGCTTAAATGAATTGAACTTTTCCCAGATTTGCCTAAACGGTAAAAAGTTCAATTTGCTGACACAGATTTAAAATGGAATGCCAGTATCTTCCAAAATTTATGGCATACATTTATTTCTTTCCGGGATTTAGCAAAGGAAATACACATTTGACCTAAACGATAAAATCAAATTTACTGTAGAGAAATAACAATTAATCGTAATAAATATAAATAGGGAAGATGTGCAAACATATAAAAAATAGAAATTTGTCAAATATATATTAAGTATTTTAGGAAATAACTAAAATGAAAACACACTGGTTATTTACCGAATAGGTTTTTAGTGACGTCCTTTAATTTATTTATTACATAATTCACTAAATAAGTACCTGAACCCAAACAACTTGTCGTCGTGATGGTGATACGATGATTGACTGGCACACTGTTGCCAAAGTACTCATTAAAAATATAGTACCTATTATAGTAAATGCGTATATCACACGCCCCATTTTAACAAAAGAAAAAATGAAAATAGAAAATATGTTTTGCTATACCTAGTCCCTTAAAAATAAAAATAGGATAACATTGAAAAAGTCAATTATTTTTTTTTAAATTATTGTTAAAGGATCAATCTTTGAGGTTGACAACTTATTCGACCACTTCTGGTGGTGTTGTGCTAAGTGTTGTGATTGTTTACGTTCTGTACGAGGAAAGCTTGTAGTTTTAGCAGTTTCGCTACACCTGATTCCATCTTTTTTATCCTTCCTGCAATAAGTCTGATTCACCAGTTTTCAGCTTTGGTAGTATTCTAGTAGATCTATTAATAATGTTTTCGTGAATTCTGGGTATTCTCCAATGCCAGCTGGATACCTTTAGTTGAATATTTGGGGTTCAATAGTTCTGTATTAACAGGCAAATTTGTTTTTTATTTCCTTACCATTAGTGATATACATGGTGCTGGCAAATTGGGCTTTGGGGTCGTATCTAAGATGGCCAAAAATGGATCTTTCTTACTTTTGTAAGGTTTAACAAAAATACCCTTCACTGTTCGAATTGATCTTTCTATCATTCCATTACTATAATCTATACTCAAAGTTCACATGCAGGAAGAGTCATAATTTATGTAAAGAATGCCGTTTCTTGCTTAGTAGTGAGAAATAAGGTCCATCACGACATCCATTTTTGGTTTTTGTTCTTATCTACAAATCTAATATTTAATTCAGAAAATATTATGGTTAAAGCACTGTGATACCTCAATGGCAATTTGGATATCTCTTATTAGTTTTTTTGAGGAGTTTTTAGCAGATGAAATATATTCAACCCATCAAAGCATATTTATGGGTGATTTTAATATCCGTGTAGATTTTGAAAATCCAAACAAAAAGAGGCTAATGAACATTGCATTAGACACTGGGTTTATGCAGATAGTTCAGAAATACACTAAAGTGACAAATTGCTCAGACACAGAATGATGACCATCCAACAACTCAGATGCATTTTTATGGAACTTAAGAATAAATCAACCGCTGATGATGTCTGTAGCGTTAAATTCCTTAAAACAGCTTTTTGTGTTCTTTGATATTCATTATTGTATCTCATTATTACATCCCTTAGTACTGAAAAAATACCAAAAGCAATCAAGACCAGAGTCATAGTTCCTGTTGCAAAAATCACCAGACCAACTGTGCCAGCTGAATATCGTCCCATTAATCTTCTGTCTGTTATAGATAAAATTTTGGAAATGTTTATTATTAGTCCTGTTAATAAAAAATCATTTTAGAAATTTGAAGTAACACTTGTAGCAGTTTTATTTGCAAGTCTGTTAACAGCAGCAAATTTTGAGTAATAGTCTATTATAACTATGGATCCTTGGGACGCCACTATCATACAGTGAATTCCAATTTTTTGCCATAGAAGAATAGGCACATTATGTGGCGTTAATAGTTCACGCACATTTTACATTTTCAAGCGCATTTGACAAGTGACACAGTTAAGTACATCCTTTTCAACAACGTTCATAAGTTGAAGGTAACATATTGCATTTTGAGCTTTTTTTATATGAAACCATCCCTTGATGTGATTGATGCGTGATGTCAAGAAATTCACCTTTTAATGCTTCAGATAATATCTGTTTTTTCTTGAAAAAAGGTATCATTATGAAGGTATAATATGTCATTCCTTACAAACCAACATTATGTGACTTCATTCGGTATTGAACTTTTGTGGGTAGGCCAACCATTTAGTATACACTATTTAACTTTTTGTAGTACAGGATTTAAGTTAAGTTCTTTTGGTAAGCGTTTGGCACTTTGTTATGAAGATGAAATTATTGAGTACATTTTTAAATTATTTTCCAAGTAATCAGGTTTATAATTTCATTCACAGGTTCTCTACGATGTATATAGGCACTTTACGATATTTAAGGCTGAGTTGGTATCTTATTAATTGCATGGTCAGTTTTTGAATGCATGGAGACATCTCATTTAGTGGTTTTTTCAAAAGTCATTATAACGGTCGATGATCTATCTCAGCCTCGAAAGAAGAGCCATAAAGATAAAAAGAAAATGTTTTACACCCTAAAACCAGACTTAGTAACTCCTTGTCAATATGACTGAATCATCTGTGAGGATATTGTGATACCGATGCAAACTCTATAGAACATCCAACTTAATATCACCGACGCAGTTTTTTCTCCGATAAATTCCCTGAATGATATTTTTGCGTGAGAATCAAATAAATACCCCTCTAGATTTAAATTCAAGACATTAGAAGTTCCCTCTTTATTTATAGGTATTGGAATCGTGAAAAAGTTAACTTCGGAGATTTTTACAGATCTTCACGTTTCAGAGTTCCTATACGCTGGAAAATATATTCTTTCATTTCCATCGGTCTGTTCACAACATAACTGCACAGCTAAAAAACTACTTATCCAATTGACTTTAAATATGCTACAAGAATTAAGTGGGATACAGAGAAGAACTGATAAAACAAACTGTGCGAATCCAGTATGGTGGAACAATGTAGGAACCTTTTCTGTAATGAGAATTTTCTTTTATTAAAAAAAAAAAAGAAAAAATAACGACATTATTTTAAATAAAAAATTAAAACTATTAAGAAATAAAAAGAGACAAAAATTAAGAAAAAGATAATCGAAAAACATTTTGACTTACGTAAAGAAAAGTTGTAAAAGCGGAAACGTATATTTCTTTCCTCTCTAAATGATTTTCAAAGCTGGACATGAAATACATTAATAGCAGGAAAACATGGGTATAAATACTAACAATATTTCTGATGGAATATTGTTGTCAGCCATATCAAAATCAATATGAGGAAAATTTTTGATGAATAACTATTATTAAAAATTACTTTCGGTTTTACCGGATATATATATATATATATATATATATATATATATATATATATATTCATTATTTCTGCATCATGTTATAGTTATTTCTTGATTTTTCAGAAAATGTCACCAGAGTAATAAGGATGCTAATTTAGCCGTAGTCCTTAAAAATTATGAAACACGAAAATTCACTCTAAAATCTGTATAAGCATGAAATCCAACGAAATGGAAGAATATAAATTGGTTTTTCAATTAATTAAACACCTATCTTTTATCGATCCAATTTATCTAATCATGTTCAACCTATCCAGTTATAAGTATCCTTAGTAACATGCATATGAATTTCTAGTTGAACCCTTTGATTACCGTACCGGAAGATATCCAGTTTCTGCATTGGGCATTGTTAAAGCAAGTTTACGGAGTGTTTAATAGCTGACAGAATTGACATACAAAGATTTAATAATAAAAATCTTTGAGTGTAATTAAACTTTAGATTTTTTTGCGCTTAAAAAAATATTTACGTTGCGGTCAAAAATGCAGAAAATAATACATTTCATAAAAATCAAATAAAAACATTTAAATTTCCAATACTGTATTTAAAAAATATGATACCTGTTTTACAACTGTGGCTGCTTCAAAGGGTCAAAATATAAAATAAAATAAGAATCTAACATAGCATATAATTAACAAGTACTTGAAACTTTTGTAACTTGTTTGTACTTTGCTGTATTTTGTTGTTGGAATGAAGCGGGGGATTGATCGTGAGCCACAGCGTCTATGTAGGTCTCATTAGGGGGCAACTTCTGTCTAAACAATTAAGCAGCTTATTTAAAATGTCCTGTAACTATCTGTTTTGGCTATCAGTATATAGGTAATTTTATTCATTTTTATAGGTGTTTGCCATGTGGACGTAATTCTGAATATTTACCTTCATATTGCTGACAGTGTTCATTTATACACGTTTAGTTCAATTTAATTTATGTAGGTTTTATTTTTTCGTAAATTGGCCTTGACCTGGAACTCCCCCCTTAACGAGTTTCTCCACATATATAACATCGTTTATTCATATATGCATATATTTATTTGGTATACCAATTTTTAAAATTTTGCATCACTTATCACTTTTATTAATTTCCACCAAAAAAGAGTTTTTTTTTCTAGGAAATGGAATTTTACCGAGATTTTAAAAAAATAATTAGACCGCTGTTTTGTTTTGCCTTATATGATTGACAAAGTTTTGCCAGTTCATCCGTGTTTCAAACTTGTTTTTGTGCAAAGTTTCAACTCAATTGGACAACATTATTAGGCCGGCATTTTGTTCCACCATAAGGGCTCCTTACCAAAGTTTTACCAGTTTATCCCTCTATCTTATTTCATTTCTGTGTAAAATTTAAACTCAATCGAATAAGCAGTCTTTTAGACCGATATTTTAAAACATTTAATTTGTACCAAAATTGTTATCAGTTAGTTCATCTCTATATATCACTTTTTTCGAGCAAAATTTGAAAACAATTGTTAAATTATTTTTTTACACTGATTTTTTAAACATTTTATTAAGCCGCCATTTTCTTTCTCCATCTTGGATTTGTGACGGTTTGTCCCCATATCACACTTAATTTTCCTGCAAAATTTGCGCAAATTGCTTAAGTAGTTTTTTTTAGTAATAATGTTTTAAACTTTTTATTAGGCCTCCATGTTCTTCCGTCCGTCGGCGTCGTACTGGATTTTTATTAAACCTTGTTACCTATATACAGACAGATAGCAAGACAAACAGACAGTGCGACGGAATTGAGAATAATATTTTTCGACATCTAGGGACTCTGAAGAAGACCCTGAAACGTAAAGATCTGAAAAAATCTTGCAAAGTGATATTTTATGATTACAATACTTTCCTCTTATGAGGGAACTAAAAATCGCCGAGAAAATAAATAAACAAATTATACAGAGAGTGTTCTATTCTAATATTTTCCGATTTGTACAGATATGTTAAAAATCCTAGAGCTTTTATTAATTTTATCATCATTTCTAATATTTATTTTATTGTTATTTACCTAAATTATAAAGTGTGAAGTATATCCTCGCATAAAGACATTACTTTACATTAAACAGTATATACGTTTTTTAATTATTATTGATGTTTTTTGCTTTACATTTTCTGCACATATCACTTAGCATCAGCAATAAAGCACAAAAGCATTATAATATAACCTAGATTAAATAAGAGCAACTTTTTCTTATTAACTGCCATTTTTTGTTTCAGGTATGTAGAGTTAGTCCACATTTTTATAATAAACGTTATGTAAGTACTCACAACATCAAATTTTTTTTAGACTACATTGAAAGTTTGTTTACTGCTTATAGTAACATGAGTAGTAATAAAGCAATTCCTTTTTTTTTTCCCAAAATACAATTACCCAAGTTTAAAAATTCCAGTATTTGACATTTTCACATAGCTTAATTAGTACACAAACATAAGTTCTCATCTTCTCATCAGTACCGCCACTGTGCTGAAATCGTATGTGAAATGTGTAAATGTCAAGATCCGTTTTAAATTAAAATATAAACACGAATCGCTTTAAATGCAACGCCTACGCCTGTGCGTGACAGAAGGCATGTAATACCTTTGCGAATGCAGTAGCGTTTGCATTTTAGAACATTTTACAGGGTGTAACATTTTTTGAAATCAGTATTTTGACCGCCCCAAAACAAATCTGTGAAGACATTGACCTAGTTTAAGACATCTATCGAACTGCTTTGTTATACAAATTGTAAGTCCTATAGGTTGTAATGACATTTATTGGCATTCCGAGTTGTGACTGAATAAAAGTGTTGTTTTAGTTCGTTCCAAGTTATTTTCTTTCGTGTCATAGTTAATAAAAATTTGCATTTTCTAATATCATTATGGTTCTTATGTGTGTTACAATTTTAACACCTTGTATTTTGAAAAGGACGCGATTTCGAACCAACGGAATTTTCTAATATTTTCATGTTTAGAATAGCCGCTTTGAACCGAATTTCCTGGCACCCTGTATATACGGAATTACAAAACGACTCAATTGAAAGGTTGTGACTAGTTCATCATGTATAAAATGGACTGCCAACGTTCTTTTAATTTTTGTATTTCGAAAAAACTTATTCAAAGTGTTAAAATGTCATTTGTCCGGTCGATGGTGTTAAACAACCGTCGGAACGTAGCAAAATAAAAAAATAACATGGTATTGGTCTAATTTATTGGCAACCTTCAACCCTTTATAATTATATTTGTGTTACCATTAATCTGTATTGTATGAATAAAAAAGGTTCAACATGTGTGATATGATATTGCATGTAACTTGAACTTTGTCAATTTTCGACTAGTACCATTGCTTTACATTTCCTATTTACTCTTCTAAACAAAAAAAATTGTTGGAAATCTTCAACTCATTATAATTATATTTATGTTACCATTCGTCTTTATTCTATGAATAAAAAGGTCGAAATGTAAAATACGTCGCATAAAATTACAATAATCTAAAACGGTACATTCAAATGTCTGAAATGCGGCAATTTTAGATTTGCCTTTAAAAATATTCCAGGAGTGAAATAAATTACAGCAAATCAAAGCCAGAAAAGCATTTTAGTGGACATCCCACTTCCCGCTTTTGTTGGTTTTACGGCTTTCATCATAAAAGTATATCCAAGGATGTGTTTTAAATGCATAAAAATGATGAATGAAGACAATAAATAATCACCTGACATATCAATCCAGAGGGAAGTTTTGAAGTTTCTTCCCTACATTTTAAAACCATCAGATATCTATTATTGTGAATTCTGGAAATATATCGAGGTAAAATTGTAAAATGTATCTCTTTGAACTGAAAATAAGTGCTTAATGTTTAAAATGGTTGAGGTTGACCGTTTTATTAATTTTTTTTAACTCCTTCGGTACCATGTGTTCCCATTGTATGGCTACAAATTCAGTTGTATCGTATCGAGATTATTTTCTAGACGTTATTTATAATCTAGAATATGCAAGAAAGAAAAGCGGATTCCAATAAAATAATCTATTTTAATTGGTTCTTGGACATAAGGAGAAGCATGATCTAGGAATAGGACTATCTTCTGACTGTAAGGTAGTTTTTATGTTTAATATTTGGTACTATAAAACCAAGGATGCGACGGATGCGATAAGCGATATAATTACTTCCCACGTAAAAGGAGGGAAGTATTGTAACGTTTCATGTCTGACTGTAGCGACATAGCTAAAAAACTACTAATCCGATTGACTTTTGATCAAAAATTAAGTGTCATACTAGCATGACCTAGTAAAATGTTGGTAAAAATCCAATATGGTGAAATAAAATCGGTCTGTCTGTCGGTCTTTAAGTTCACGAAAGAGCTTAAAAAATATTTGTCCTCCTGACTTTTTGACAAATTTTAGTCAAACATTAGGGGTCATATGGGGATCACCTGGTAATATTTGGGTAAAAATCAAGTATGGCGGAACAATATGTCGGCCTAGTGAAACGTTAAAAAATACTAGTAAAAAACAAACTATCCAATTTACCTCAAATTTTGCCCAAATTCGAGTGTTACATAGGAACTGGTAACATTTTGGTATGATTCCAATGTAGCGAAACAAAATGGCGGCTTACTAAAATATTTAAAAAATAATCCTGAAAAAATTACTTATAAGAATAATTTCAAATTTTGTGCAAGCATTAAGTAATATAGTAATAAACTCGTAAAGTGGTAGAAGGAATTCAAGATGGCTAAACAAAAGGGCAGCCAAATAAAGTGTTTAAAAAATCAACTTAAGGAAATCTTATTCAAATGAATTTTGAAGAAAAATTAAATCTGATATAGGGATAAACTGGTAGAAATTCAACATGTCGGAACAAAATGGCGGTGTGTTAATGTAAAAACTACTTATTCAATTTATTCCAAATTATATATACAAATCAGGTGTAGCATAGGTAGAATGTTTGAAAAGACAGTATATAGGTGTTAATAAATTACTATACACTGGATTAAATTGTCACACTTCACTATTGCTAATAAAGGGGATTATTCATAATGAGGGAAGTTTTGGGTAAAGTAAATTTACCGTTTTTTTTATTTTGTTACCCTAACCAAAAATTTCGAATCAAAACAAATACTACTAAAGGGTTATTTTTTCCGATAATGGCAAAACTTTTATCATTAAGACCAAAGATAAACTGCAAAAAATCGATTTAAATTTTTTATTTTTTTTATGATATTTAGGATTATACCGAATGCCACAAATAAAGGTCTCACTCGTATAAATCACAACACGAAGATTAAATATAAAATAGCTTTGCTTGTAAGAATGAGATAAGTGACATGGTTGTACTTAGAATATCACAAGTATTCAAAATACAATACATTTTGATAACCCAGCGCGTGCCTATATTAAAATATTTAGAGTTTCGGTGGAAGGGGGGGGGGGTTCCTGGGGTCTGGCTACGTGTCTCACCGCATCACGTTTTTTTTACTTATTCAGAAATTTTTTCTATAAGATGTCACACCAAGTATACTAACAAAAGGTTATAAAAATAATAAATTATTATCGTATACCAGTCATTGTTATCTTTAAAAATGTTAATAACGCGTAATTTGCACCAAAACTTCAAAAAGACTACATAATGACCGATTTTTGGCAGAGGGAGTCTTTTTTACGTACAGAATACATTATACAAATTCCTTCATGAAAATCATTTCAGAAGTGAGAAAAAGGTATATATGGTTTTAAACTAACGTTATTTCGGTTTTCAGGGTCTAATCAAATAGAACCGACTAGTTTTTAACAAAAATCAAACATTTTTATTGGCGTTTTAAAATTTATAAAAGCTATGTTTTTTTACTCAAAAATTCGTTTGAATTTACTGAAGCTAGCTCATTTTTGTCAGAGGTGGTCTATTTTAGGTTTAAAATGAGCTGTTCAAATTCCTCTGAGCAAACAAAAAAATTTGGTGATACAACTTTTCTTGTAAGAATTCCACTACTCCCACGTAACACAGAACACGCATCTATGAGGGGAACCTTGAACCCCCTGGTACAATACCTGAGAAGACGAGGGGATACTTTTTAATTACTGTTTGCTTTTTAAAAATAATAATTAATAGCTATTCGAATTTACAAAATCGAGTTAATATTTTACTAATTGGTGACATCAGTTATTCCGCTAAGTGATTCATCGTACAATTTTTTGGAATTCCATAACAACTCTGATGAACTAATCAATTATTCCGCTAATCAAAAATTGGTTAATTAGAACTGTTTTTTTTACGTTGGTTCGCGTACTATTTTACGTACTGCCTATCTAATTTGTGTTATGTAACGTTTTGGTATTCTTTGTGCTAGTTTATTGTGGATTTATTGCTGGACAATGGAAATTGTAGATTTATTGAGCAATCATTCTGTATGACGAAAGCAGAGCTTTCGAGTTGTTTGTGAGTTCGAGGGTGATCAAGAATTTCTGCAAACCTTCCCACAATACCTGTAAGTGTGCATATAATATGTCTTCAGATAACCAAAAATATCTATCAGTGATTCATATAAAAAATAAGTTGCAAGAGAGCTTATAAGTATATACCAACTATAACTCGGTATGACCACCCCTTGGGCTTTTGCTTCAAATCTCAACAATTTTTTATCGCTAAGGCAAAAACAAAATATTCAAGGCAATCGATTTCTTTTCTAAAATTTTGTCTATTTTCAACTCATATTTGTTACAAAAGAGAATAGCAAATTAGCAATTGGTATCATAATTATTAACAACAAAAATAATATTGTTCTTTTGAACAATTGAAAAGCCAACGTAACAACTTTAAATATCACTAACAAATATATTAATATTTTTATGATTTGCAGACATTTATCTTTTATATCTCTATTCTAAGTTATAATGAAACCATTCATCTCGTAGGATCAAGCATTTTTGAAGACTTGGAAACAATTTAAAACGCTTTTGAGGAAATTTTTCTGGTTTTTAATTTTATTTCTGTTTAGACTGAAGAATTTTAAAAAATATTATACATAGAGCTTGCCTGTCTTGCTTTTGTGGAAATTTTTCTGGCTTTTTATTTTATTTTAGTTTAGACTGAAGAATTTTAAAAATATTATACATAGAGCTTGCCTGTCTTCATCCTGAAATACCCTTTTTATTTTACAGCTATAGCGGAGCGGTGACAAGCATGATGCCGCTGTCAAAACTAAGTACCGACCATAGTAAAATATTATATAAGGGGACGAAACTTAACGAACGACTTAAGTGAACCCTTGATGGGGGGACCTATGGGAGGATTTATATGGAAGATTTAAGAGGACTATGAGATATATTTTCTTTGTTTGGATCACTATTTTGACAATGTAGTGAAGGTATACACAGAAGCTTCTTCCCCATATCTAAGAGGAGTATTGAAGGTTTGGTCTGAGTTGTAATTTATGATACGTAAATATCAATTTTTTAGCAACAGTTGTAATATTTAACGTGATGTGATTGAGTCAGATCCTCCTAGATATTGATAGCAACTAGGTTAAAGAAATTTTGGTTTCATTGGAATGATGTGAGTATTGAACAATTTTTGTCCTAAAACTCTTGGGGAAAACATAAAGACATAACATGTGGGCAACTATCGCCCACATCGGTTTTTTAGCTGTGGATAGAATTATCAAAACTAAATCGTTGGGCTGGAGAGAAAATAGCGTATATGCTTTAACTGGACCCTGTAAAACACTTGCATTAAGTTTATGGATCCCCAACGACAGGAAATATTTCAGTTTGAAAGGCAACTGACTATTCAAGCATAAAATTTTGAAGAAAATCTGTAATAGGACAGTTTGTCGAGAAATTGAGTTGTGTTGGTTGACCTAAAAAAAATATTTGCGCCACATTTAAATCCAAAAATAAAATCAGAAATTGTCTTTTGTTATTGAAGTTGATGCTTGAGTTCTAAGTCCGCAATGAAGGTAGCCAAGGAAAGATACTATAAAAAACTTAGCTTTTTGGACGTTTCGGGTGAAAGTCCACCCCTGTCTTCAACAACTAGAAAAATTCAAAAAAGTAAAGTTCCAAATATCTTACTTTATAAATCAGAAATTTATCGGCATCAACTTCAATATTAAAAAATGAGACTTTCTGTTTTGTTTTACGTCCTGAATCCAAAACAACATGAAACGTGAATATTTAATCCTTAGATTTATCAGGTGAAATATTTTGGTCGTCAAATGAACTAGACATTTTTTGGAGTTAGTTAAAAAATCTATCAGCTGATTTTATTCTAGTTTAAGTTAAATTTGTTTATTCGTTTGGGTCCGTTTAACCTAGCAATAGCAATATGGTATTTTAAATAATAAAAATTTACAAAATGTTGATTCTTCTGAAAAGTTTAACTGTAAAATATCTATAGTGTCTTATAGTTCTCTTTGACAGTTCTCGTGAAAAAGGCGAATGGCATCTTACGGGCGAACCACACCATACGTATACGTTCGGTCAATGTAGACGTTAAAGCGAATGTTGAACCAATGATTTTCATTGCAAGTGCATCGTTTGTAATTCTTAATGAGGGAGTGCAAAAGAAAATGCCGGTGGTAGATTGCGTCTATATTTAAAAGCAGATTATAGGGGTATAGAACTAATGCTGGTCCTCGGAACTAGATGCCTATGAGAGGTGCAAGTGGCTCATGGCATATAATGCATATAAAATTGAATACTGTTGGCCCTTACATGATGAAAATCTAAGGAATCTAATCAAAAGGTAAATAACAAAAATAGAGAAGAACCCAAAGAAGGTGGTGTTACAATAAATGAAAAAAACTTAAAATGATGATAAATATCTACGACAAAAGAAAGGTTTAGTGAAGTAAATTTAACAAAATAGAGCTAATTAATTCTAATTGGTCATTTAGCAAAAACTCTGATGATTTTAATGTGTTTACTTCCAAAAATTCAAGCATTTTAATTTTATGCCCTTATTTTCGATATGTAGAATTTATTTATGATTAAATGAATGTTGTTCAAGTAACAGATGACTATTTTTATGCTCTGAAATGCGTTTGTTAAACGTTCTCGGGTGACTTTAAAGATAAATGTATAAAACCTGGTATAGTTTTATAATCAGCAGGAATATATAATGGACATAAAATAGATAGTATGTTAAAAAGTATAATAAAAATAATATAATAAATATAGTAATTCTATTTTTACTGAAGAAACTATCACAGAAGTGTTATCAATTTACTAAAAAAATAAACAAAACTGCTTATTTTATGAAACCTTAAACCATCCCCTTATATAAAACCTTTAAGAATAAATTGTAAAATAACTTCCAATGACAGCAGAAAACTAACTTAATAAAACATTGAAAATAAAAAATAATATTTTATTTCATTATCTTGGAAATGTTATTTAATGAAGTCCACGCCCAAGCAAGACGTATAATAATAACTATAAAACATTATTTCTTACATTTCAATGTTTTCGTTTGATGTTGATTTAATTTTTATTATATAAAAAATTTTATTTCGCTCTTTTTAATTTTATTTTTAAGAAGTTTAAATAAAAACATCAGGCTCAAAGTTTTCGAGGGCTAGCCCTAGATTAAAATGTTGGACGTACCTAATAACTAGAACGTCTATTCGTTACCACCGAGTACACTTAAAATTTGGCTAGAATGACGATAAGTAATATTATCGTTGCTTGAATAATCAAATAACGATATTATAATTATAAAAAGCCATCTACTTAGAAAATCAATAATACAAATGTTTAAAAATTAAAATATATAATAGAATTAGAAATGAATGTTTAAAATATATAAAATATATACATAACAAATATGTTTTGTTAAGATTTATTATTACCTACCAAATTAGCTTACTCAGCACCCCTTTACTTTTTTGGGTTAATTACAGTTTATCCATCAGATTTCAATATTTCAGTTTATATTAAAACATTCAATTTTTTCGCGGGAAAAAAATCAAAATGGCGCCATTACTTAATTTTTATATTTTTAAAATCTGCTCGCTATAAGATGACCTCAGCACTATCTTAAATACTTCTTGAAAAAAACATGCAATTTGGCCAAATCTTCCCAGAGAAATCGATGTATTGAGTCTTTGCTCTTAACTCGCTGCCTGTAATATTAACTTAATTTTAAAAGATAGACAAATTGTTAATTATATAAGTTGCAGGATTTATTACATAATTAATAGAAAATTATATTCTAATAATGTTCTATTAAAAAAACATATTTTTTTTAGGAAACAGCCTGTTACATGCCAGTAAAATTAACCTCTACTTGCATATTATAAATGTACTGGGCTTGATATCTTTATCTTTAAAAACATCTTTTTGTCTTTAAAAACACCAGACAAATTTGATTGAAAAATGTTTACATTATTTACATTGGTAAAATCAAGTTGATATTATAGAAATTATATGAAACCTTAAAATCTGAATCTGAACAATATGTTATATATAATTTCTCTATCAACTTGATTTTCCACCAATATAAATAATGTAAACATTGTTAATCTAAATAATCGCTTTCAGCCAAAAACAAAAAAAAAACATATCGGTAGTATTTATTTAATTTCCACAAATCACAACTGAAATATCATCGCATCGCATCACGCAGCGAGTTGTTTTATTTCCAAGGTCCGTATACCAATGTATTTTAACATGATTTTAACATTAATTTCAAACTGTTTTAGTTTTAATAATTGCAACGTCCTATTTTAACATTTTATTGTAATAGTTTTTAATGTGTCAATTGATGTTTTATAGTTTTGTATTTATTGTAGGCCAATAATATCCTTTTGAAAAAGCTCTCTATGAAGCGCGAAACGTTAAGAAAATAAATAATTCTTTTAAGAAAATAAACCAGTACCCAAGAATTTTTAACAAAAAAAAAAAAAAAAAAATATATATATATATATATATATATATATATATATATATATATATATATATTTGCTTTTATGTATATTAGTTAAAATTGATATATTCTGTAGAGTAGTGATTAGCTAAAAATAAAAGTAAGGGAAAATAAATATAGTATTTAATAAATGCAGAATGTGTTTTATATACAAGGTGATTCATGAGGAAATGTCAATACTTCAGCTACATATTCAGGACCAAAAAATAAACATAAAAGTCTATATAAATAAGTGTCCGCAAGACCTTAGTTCTCGAGATACAGGGTGTTAAAGTTTTTATTTAATTTTCCTATTTTTTAAATAAAATCTTTGACAATGTAAATAATGGAGTGAAAATTGATATACGGGGGTTTTTTGGTATGACAAATTCGAATCTAAATTAGTATTGCTCTTACTAGTAGGGGGCGCCACCTACATGTCTTTCTATTTCTTCGAACAATCATAACTTTTTGGTAAAGTCTTGTATTACATTTTTGAGCAAAACAAATTATTTGCTTGCCATTTCTACGTCAAAAAGGTATACCTGTTAAAAGTGGATACGAGCAACCGTTTTCGAGATATTTGGATTTAAAACAGTTTCGGCGCATGTGATTTTTTTTATCAAATTCACATAAAGTATGCATATATTGTAAAAAAATAGAAGTTTGTCTTGCCTGACAGAACAACTGCTGGTTGGTGTTCTCATCGTTTTTCCTGTTACTTAGCAATAATAATGTCAGTTAATAACAAGATCAAATTTTGTCGCTGTCAATTTCTGTTCATAACTTTTATTATCTGACAATAATCATTTAAGAAACTTTAGATCTAAATACTTCATTCTGCCTGTGATATTCCCGCATCGTGAATATCCAGATATGATATTCGTCTATGGCTTCTGCAATGGGGTCGCAATTCAAGCAGTCGCGGAGTACCAGCGTCGTTTTCCAGATAGAAGGGTGCCAGATAGAAGAGTTTTTCAACAAGTTTTCACTACTGCTGGAGAATCTGGGATGTTTCCAAGTGCGAAAATTGTATCTGAAAGGGAATCGGGACTACTCAATGCCGTCGAAAATGATCCAAGCATAAGCACTAGGCGGATTGGAGATACTTATCAAATTACACAATCGTCTGCTTGGAGAAATGTTCACATTAATTGTTTATACCCATTTCATTTACAACGGGTTCAACATTTGCAGGAGGGTGATTTTGAGTTGAGAACGCAATTCTGTAACTGGATTAATGAAGATCGAAGGTTGCATAGGTATGTTTTGTTCACTGATGAAGCACGCGTGGTGGTATAAATAATCTTCACAATGAACACCGGTGGTCCTATGAAAATCCTAGAACATAATTTCCAACATAAATTTAGAATTAATGTGTGGTGTGGAATGTTAAATGGTCATTTAATTGGTCCATTTACAATCGACGGTAGTCTTACAGGAGAAAAATATTTAAACTTTCTTGAAAATCACTTGCGAAATCTATTGTCCCCCTTAATGTAAGACAAAACATGTATTTGCAGCATGATGGAGCCCCTGCACACTACAGTTTACTTGTAAGAGATTTTTTAAACCAAAGCTTTCCAAACCGATGGATTGGTCGGTGAGGTCCGTTTAATTGGCCACCTAGATCGCCAGACCTTAATCCTTTGGGTTATTGTCTTTGGGGATAGTTTAAATCACTGGTATATTCCACTAAAGTAAATACAAGAGAAGCATTATTGGATCGGATAACAAACGCAGCACAAACACTAAGAAATGCGCCCGAATGTATCCACAGAGCAACCCGAGCTATACACCATAGAGCTGACCTGTGCTTAGAAGCAAATGGTGGAATTTTTGAAAATTATAAAACCTAACCTAGATTTTATTAAAAACAACTTAATAATAACAATTTTAATAAAAATTAAATACCTTTTGTTTAGTTTATGTCTTAGGCACTGAATACACACCTCAAAAAAATGTGTTAGTCTTTCATTTCAAAGTTTTTGTGCCAAGATGCGTTTAAATTTGGACAAAATAACAAACTTTTAAAATTTCGCGATAAAAAATTACATGCGCCGAAATTGTTTTAAATCCAAATATCTCGAAAACGGTTGCTCGTATCCACTTTTAACAGGTATACCTTTTTGACGTAGAAATGGCAAGGGAATAATTTGTTTTACTCAAAAATGTAATACAAGACTGTACCAAAAAGTTGTGATTGTTCGAAGGAGTAGAAAGACATGTAGGTGGCACCCACTACAAGTAAGAGCAATACTAATATTAGATTCGGATTTGTCATACCAAAAAACCCCCGTATATCGATTTTCACTCCATTATTTACATTATCATAGATTTTATTTAAAAAATAGGAAAATTAAATAAAAACTTTAACACCCTGTATCTCGAGAACTAAGGCCTTGCGGACACTTATTTATATAGACTTTTATATTAATTTTTTGGTCCTGAATATGTACCTGAAGTCTTGACATTTCCTCATGAATCACCCTGTATTATATGTTAGCTACTAAATGACATTTTTTTAGATTGGTTTCATTTTTAGATATATTTACAAAGGTACACTTCTTGCTATTTTTCGCATCTAAATTAGTCCATCCGTTCTTCGCATCGTTCACTATATTAATCACTAATTAACTATTACGACCTAAAACTAAATTTATTTGATGCACAGAAAACCTTCAATTTAGTTATAAACTTTCTTGTAATGACCATTTGCTATGTATTTAAATAATAAATAGGATATTAAGCCACGTTGCCTCCTTGAGCATGCGACCAAATATGTGAAAATAAGTACACAGTTGACAACGTGCAACGAGTTTTCTCTTTGATGTAGACGAGCGAACCTGTCTGCAAGCAAACGCATACGTTCGTCGTTCATATACTTTACGTCTACATTAAGCGATAAGGTATAATGTAATGTGTAATACCGAGGTAAGGTATAATACATGTTTTAATATCAGACATTTTCGTAGAATCCAAATTATGAAACACAGGGTGCGCCAGAAAATCCTCCCACATGTTAAACTATGTAAAAGTCTATTCAAACAAATGATGGCCTCCATTCATGATACATGTTTGCAGCTGATTTTTAAATGTTGGCAATAATGGCAGTGTGCAAAAATATTGGCTTTAGAATATCCACAGAGAAACAAAACGGCCCGTCAGCAAAATGTGAAGTGGACATGAAACGTTCTCTGCGACCTGATTCGTTTTTTTGCTATTTATGTCAACAATGAATGCACGATGCTCTCATGTCTAATGACATTGTATCACTACTACTCCTCCCACTCTTTTGACTTACGAGCAGAGTCAAATGTGGGAGGTCTTCTGTCGCACTCTGTATAAACGGGTGAATTTCATTTAAAATAACAAAGTTGATTGTACTCCGGGTTAAACCAGATGCGACAGTCAATTATTTGAAACCCTAAAATCTGAATCTGAACAATATGTTATATAGAAATGAAATTTCGTTGACGCCCGGTATATCTTTTTCGATAATAAAATCGGTGTGCCATCTATTGGACAATAACAGTATTACAACAGAAAATGTTCTTATTGATCCAGGTTTATATTGACGTTCGTTCGGATTTTGAGTAAAATTTTCCTAATTCGCTGAATATTGTGTAGAGGCCGCAGATGCATCTAAAATGAAAGAAATCAATAAGTTATTGCAAACATCGAGCTCTCTAACATAATGGGGAACAATTTTATCAGATCCCAGTAATTCGGATAGAGCTGTTTTAAAATGAAGCTTTTATTTATCAAGAAATTATATTACTGACAAAATATAGTTTAGAAAGTATTTTTATTATTATTTGTTCTAATACAGATCATGTTTAGAATAGGAATATATTAAACTATTAGAAGCAATTATGGTCTTTTCCTTCGCCAATAGTGGTTTTAAATTAATTTATTTCTTTTTAATCTTTAATATAATTATATAAATAAACTCTTGGTCAACCACTTAATTTAAATTACAAAATATTAAGTGACTACTAATTAAATATATACAGGATGGCCCAATTTGGTAAAGGGATCTCAGAAACTACCAGGAACATCAAAACAGCTATATAAAGAAAGTGTTCGATAAAATGTGTTACAAACTTAACGGCTTCCATGGAAAAGTGTACTGTTTGAATTTTTTGGATATTTTGGAGCAGACTGAATTTTTACCCTTAGCCTGACAATTTTTAGATAACTTGAAATCCTTCCCACTTGACCTATTATTTTGGAATTAAACTCTTATTTCGGTAGAAATACTAAAATATCAAGTGAGGACTAAAAATATTTATAATCTGGTCCAAATTGGCTTACGTATCTCGGACACTTCAAAGAATACAAAAGAGGATAAATATAAAAAAATTAAGATAAAATTTACCTCCAACTTAGCGGTTCCCACAGAAGAATGCCAACTATTCTTATTCTTGGGATATTTAGGAGAAAATTGAAGTTTTGTTTCTAAAAATATTTTGCAAGTTATTTATTTTTTAAATTTTTTAAAATTAAATAGGTAAATACCTCCTACATTTCCAAAGCAAATTTCAGAAATTTTTTTAGTTATGGTTTTAATCCGACGTTTCTTTTTAATAAGGACAGAGATTTTCTTTTGCGTTTTTGACAAGCATTCTAAAACCAACGATGTATCAACTTATTGATTAAGCTTTTCCTATAAACGACAATGTAGAAATCATGGCTCTTGGGTTTAGAGATGTCAAATTGAAATTACTTATTTAGCTTGCTATTGCAGGAGGGATCTTCAGGAACCTTCATTGAATGGGATCAAAACACTATGAGCTCCGGTGAGCACAGTTAATTTATATCCGGCATCTGCTCACTGAAGCGTAACCCTTCGTAATGACTGCACCACCAAGCATGATGTAGCACGTAGCCCTCATTGCGTGGAAAGCAGTAATTACAGTGGGTCACGCGCCTGTGAGCATAGGTCTAGGTATAAATACCTGAAGTCTGGTTACTGGAACTTCTTTAATACTCTGATATCATGCAGTAAAGATCCCTGAAGATGTCTCGTGCAGTAGCAAGCGAAACCTGGATAAATAATTCCAGTTTGACCCGGTCTAAACCCAAGAACCAAAAATAGACTTGGATTATACCCTAAATGGAGTACATCTGTTAGTAAGATGGATATTGCGATATATCTAGTGCTAACACTAGCAAGCAGTAGACAGATAAAAGCCTTTGATTAAGTCTACAAACATTGAACTCCTGGAATTATTTTGAAAGCTAGAAAGTACTAAAACATTTTTTTCCGGGTTTGGAAAAGTGAGCTTAGTGAGATATAGGCTTCTTGTTTACATTTTTTTAAATTTTTTAGTGTTTGATTTGATAGTAAAAATCTATTTTTGCTCCTGAGCAAATACCTACTTTAAACTTTGATCTAAATTAGTTCTTACCAATTACATATTAATAATGTTGATAAAATTGCTTATGATTATCCATAAGCTTGCATAATACAGTATTTTAATATTAATTATTAAGCAAAAGCATTCTTAGAAGGCCAGTGCAAGACCTCCAGATACTTGCTGTATCGCAGATGCTAGTGAAGTTTGAAGTCATAGTGCTATGCCCTTTGCTGCCCAATTTCTAAAGAGCATGTACTATCATGTTCTCATTGTCACAATTGAGTCTATATACAAAATAGACATTCAGTTTTAAAATTTGCACCGTTAAACGAATTGAAATGCTTGTCAGATAGAGTGATTTATTACTGAAAAAATGTATACTTTGAGAATTTATAAAAAAATGGTAAATTCTCCTTTACTCACAATTTCCCTCATATAGAACTTCATTACGTACATATAACACAGTCTGTACAGAGTGTTTTTTAACTGATGGCTAAAAATGATGGCGGAATTTTTAACCTTATTTTAGGACTAAAAGTTCAGATAAGTATGTTAAGGTGTTCGTTTTTGAGATAGATGGTGTCAAAATGTTAATTTTTTAAAATTTTTTTTTATAGACCCTGTACATTTCTAGCAGTAAATCATTCAAATTTGACACACACTATACGATAAAGAATGTCTATGAAATGGCTATAATACAGTTTACAAAAATCTACTAGGTATTACTTTTTTCTAGATCGCGACATGTATGTGTATATAAACTTTTAATCCTAGAATAAACCAAAATATTGCATTCGGCATTTTTAGCAGTCAAGATAATAACAGAAAAAAAATAACATACAAATTTAAATGTGTAGAGCTTTAGCATTTTACTAACGTCTAAATGGTTCAAGTTATCGGATAAAAGTAAGAAGCCAGGAAGTTGAAAACAAAATGAGGAATCTGATTTTCTAAACAAAAACAGCCAGTGATGTCGCAGTAAAAAGTAAAAGGAGGCGCGACCTAGAAAAAAGTAATCCCCAGTAGATTTTTGTAAAATGTATTATAGCCATTTCGTAGACATTGCCTACAGTATAGTGTGTGTCAAATTTGAATGATTTGTCTCTAGAACTGTACGAGGTCTACAAAAAGACTAAAATCAAAATTCAAATTTTGACACCCTGTATCTCAAAAACCAAGGCCTTGCAGACACATGTTTATATGAACTTTTAGTCCTAGATCAAGGCAAAAAATACGTCCTTCATTATTAGCTATCAATTCAAAAACACCCTGTATATGCATATAATTATTAATAATTTGGTAATAACTTTATTCAAATCTTATAAACTGCAATTAATTTGTTTTCTAGTTTTTATTTGATTTGTTATTAATAATATTATTATTATTATTATTAATATTTATTTTTCACAACTTTATATTAATAAAGTCTATAAAAAATAAATTATGCCATTTATTATTTTCCTACAAAAAAAAAGGTATTATTCCAAGAAATGGAATTTTACCGAGTATTTAAACATTTTATTAGGCCGCCACTTTGTTTTACAATATAAGATTTGCAGCAAAATTTTACCAGTCTATTCTTGTTTCACACTTGACTTTTATGCAAAATTTTAAGGGGGAACTGCACACAGTATTATGGATCATTTGTAAGCCTTCCGCCGCTGCAATATTAAGGTAAAACTATAAGAGATATGTATTAGCTTCAATGTGATTTCAATAGGGAAATATGTATGGTTGGGCGCTAAATGCGATTTTTTATGAAAAAATCAAATCTAGAATTATAAAATAGAAGTAGATTTGTCCATTTTCGACCATTTTTCGACCACACGACCACAAAATGGCTCTTTACCGCCTTGCATTGATCCTTTGTCTACGTAACTGCAAAATTTGAAATGGTAAATCGTACTCATGTCTTTGTATTTCTGCAGCGCGTGAACCCTTTTGAACCCATTTTTAAACGAAATGTAATTTTAATTGCCTATACATAACATATTTTTTTGAGGTCGGACGTGCAGGAAGTTTTTTCTAATGCGTAGGTACCTTTTCATCTTACTTTGAACTTGACTAGACCTTGTCGCTAGTTTTTCACTTTTTGCGTGCAGTTTTCCCTTAAGTCAATTGGATAAGTCGCTTTTTGATACTGATATTTTTAAATATTTCATTAGGTCGCCATTTTGTTTCGGCATTATGGCTTTACACAAACATTTTACCAGTTTATTACTATATCATATTTTTGTTCCGCTATATTGAATTTTTATATAAAATATAACTATTTTACCACCTTATGACCCATGATTTTTGAGTTCTTTAAAGTCAATCATAGTCAAAGTAGTTTTTGAACTATGCTACGTACAGAAGGAATGACAGACAGACGGACAGATAGACCGACAGACCGATAATAGACTGACAGAAGTGTGAGAACATGTTTTTCGGAGGAACCCTAAAATGCAAACATCTGCAGAAATCTCGGAGGGTGATTTTTTCACAATTAAAAACATACATCTGCTGCAATATGTAACACGGATTTTGTGTAATGATTAAAAATATATGGCTAAATATTACTATTGCAAAATTTAAAAATTTTTTTTGATTATATTTTAGTTAAATAGTAGTACATTACGAGCATTTATATAAGCTTTTTCTTATATAAGCTAAAGCTCTGCACAACCTATATATTCGAAAGTTTATAATTTTTGTGTACAAGGACGTTATAACAAGTTAATTTTATATCCGAGGTGTCACACATTTTTTTTTTAAATATATGTATGTGAATAAAGTTTTAATCGTTTATTTTTCCACTGGCTTAAACTCAATTACTACAATAAATTACCAGCTATGAAATATTAAATAAAAAGTTAAAAGATATTCTTATTAACGGGACTTATTCCAATAATGGTTTCTTTAAAGATACTCTCAACTAATTTCGTGCTTTCAGATATTTAAGGTTAATAAGATAGTAGAGTAGTTTAATAAAGTTTAGGTCTATACTTAAACGAGTCATTAAAAATTTATTTTTAATTGAAACTGTTATAAATTATTTGATCAATTAAAGTATAAAAATTTAAAATTTGGTTATTTGCTAGCAAAAATTATACCCTTTACCATATATTTTACTAGCACATCATAAGCATACTAGCAATCTATAGAGTAACATATGATAAGACTAGATGTTGTTTTTTGTAAAATGCAAAGGAAACGTCATTTTTTTATTTTTAATAAAACTTGCAATATAAGGTAGTGAAAAAAATTAAGATACTTTTTCTAATGTGTTTATTCTAATAACATCAAATCTCCTAAACAAAAAAACTTGTAATAGTCAACAGTAATTGTGTTTTTATCTTGAAATGCATCTTTGAAACAAAATCTTTTTTGTTGAAAAAATACAATTTTCAATCTGCAAGTTAAATGTTTAAAATGTAATAGTTAATATCAATTTGATCATTGTAAGTAAAAATTGGTTTACGAACTAAGTGTCATGGAGGTAATGACAATATATGACTCAATTTCAATAAAAACTTCTATAGACTCAAGTTCTATTACCATTTCTTACTATGTTGTTACAGTCATTCATTAGTCAACGACAAGGTTTTTATTTTTTTGCTCCAATATTATACTTTTTTTCTACAGCATATCTCAACCTATTTTTATCTCTAATTTTCAATTTTCATGAGGGCATTAACCTTAAGAAAAAGCCATGACTTTTTTTTAGTTGCCAGATGTAAATAATTGCCCCCCCCCCCAGAAAGGCATTCTAAATATTCAACTGCTATTACTTCTCACACAACTCGAAAGCTTTAATATTGGTTTCAAAGAAGAATGTATCAATGATTATAACATATAAAGTATATACGATCTCAATTGAAATCGTTAAAAAACATTTGGAATAGAAATTCTTTGTATGGGCGATACCGCCAACTTCGCACAGTGGTGGCGCCGATTTCATTATTTATTACCACTAATATTTCTTTTTTAAACAAATAAAAATATATTCTAAAATTATGGTTAGTTGGTTTGCGAGATATGAGCGTAAAATGATGTTCAATAATCTCTTACAATCTCAAAAACATATTTTGAATTTAAATGTATTATTAGAAATATTAAGTAATTTCTAATGAATATATGTAGGTACTTTTATTAATACTTAGATACTGTATGTCTCGCCAAATATACTTTAACAAATAATACGTTTTTAGCCAATAACCGATAACATGTTTTCAAAATATCGTACAGTCATTGATTATTATTTTTTGAAATTCATGGGATTTGTATTACTTTCCTCCTAAAGGAAAGTATGTAATCGTGAAAAAAGCGCCCTCCGAGATTTTTTCAGATCTTTACATTTCAAGGTTTTTAGATGCCGAAAAACATATTTTCTCGAATCCGTCGGTATGTCAGTCTGTTTACGGCATAGCTAAAGAACTTTTTATCTGATTGACTTCAAATTTTGGCCCAAAATTAACAGTCATATAGAGATGACCTGCTAATATTTTCGTAAAAATCCATATAGGGGAACAAAATGGCGGCCTAGTTAAATGTTTAAAAAAATATTGCTGAAAAACTACTTATTCAATTTATCTAAAATTTTGCAGAAAAATTAACCGTGACATGGAGATGAACTGGTAAAATTTTGGTACCAATCCAAGGTAGTTTAACAAAATGGCGCCTCATAAATTATTTGGGTTAAATCTTGCAACTTATTTTGAAGCCTTTATCGGAAGTGACCGAGATTTAGTATGCGTACATAAACCAGATGACAATCCAATAATATGTTGTCCAATCATGAATATCTTATACCTGGTGCTTACAAAATATTGCTAATAAGTTCAAAAAAGTTTCCGTTTTAGGAATTGTCTTAGATTTGGTATATATACATAAACTTGATGTCGATACAAATTATGGTACAGGGTACACCTATACAAACTCAGTGACAATGCAATATGATGGTTTCAAATCGTAAATATCTGATACAGGGTGCGTAAAGAATACAAAGTGGTACAAAACAGTTTTTTTTTATCGGAATTAACTGAAATTTGGTATACATACATAAACTGGATCACGATACAATATTAGATGTTCAATCGTGAGTGTCTTTTACATATACATGGTGCGTAAAATATAATGGTAATATAGTTCCCTCTATCGGAATAAACCGAGATTTGGTACACATGCACAACCCGATGATAATACAATATTGTGAAGTCTAAATATTGCTGGAAAGTACAAAATAAAATATATGTGAAAATATTTAAATATTACAAAAACACAGAACTTTTAAAAGTTTTGTATTTATGTAATTTTAATTACATCGAAAAATACAAATATTAAAATAAATTTAAATTCGCAAATATAAACAATATTTAAAAAATGTTATATTGAGGTAACTCAGCCGTGGTTTCATTTTAATAGGTATGGTAAGTGAATTAATGTACGTATGTATATTAGATCTGATCGATAAAGGTATATTGTATACACACAGGGTTATTCACGGTGAGTGTCCAATTAGAAATATCTGAAGAATCAATAAACAGAGTACTTTCAAATCTTGGCTTTACACATAATTGAACATAAACTCTCTTTTTGCCGCTTTTGACCCAAACCGATAGCAATATCTATTTTTTAATGAAATGCCTTGTATATTATTGAATTCTTGTAATGTCTTGTGTTTCCTATACCTAAATTCAACTGACTTTGGGAAAATGGCACCTGAAAATTGAGATGCGCTTTAACTTGCAGCAAAATGGATTGCACTTTCCTATCTTAGTTTTTAGTTACCTGTTATTTGATACCCATTTTAACTTCGACAGGAAATGTCAATTTGTCAGCTTCTGTCAAATTTAAAATTGGTATCAAGAGATAGCCAAATAAAAACCAAAATAGTAAATTGAAATCTATTTTGTTGCAAGTTAAGTCGTTTAGGAGCTACAGAGCTTTAAAACATCAAAAATGTCAATTTTCATCCGCCATTTTCTAGAAACAGTTGAATTTAGGTATAGCAAACATCACAAAAAATATTTAGAAATTTCAGGCTAGTACAAAATTTCAATAATATACAGGGCCTTCCATTTAGAAAACGGATCTTGCTATCAGTTTGAGCTAGAAGTGGCAATACCGCATAATTTAAAATATTTTAAAAATAAAGTTTATGTTCACCTATGGCCAGAGCCAAATGTTCAAGATAGTCTGTTCATTGGTTCTCCAAATATTTCTAATAGGACACTCACCGTGAATAACCCCGTATACGTAATAACAGTTGTATTTTAGCTTTAAAAAAAGGATAGGAAAATGTAGCAAAAACTGTATAAAAAAGTAAATATATGGGTTATATATAGATATACATACTTATTTTTATCAAGAAAAGTGACTCATATTAAGAATTATATAATGTTTATAAACTTATTACCAATTTAGTTACGAAGAATGTTCCGGGTAACGCCACTTTACCGATTTTTGTAAATTGCAAAAGGAAAATAAATAATATTTAAAAAAGCAATTCGTGGTACTAAAATAAATAATATTATGTACATATTACTAGTTTACTGAAGAACGTTTAACGGATATTGAGGGTACATTGCTTATTTTACATATATAACTACTAGCGGGTACCCGCGACTTCGTTCGCGTATGTCGACAATGAAAGGGGTAGAAAAAGGTACTTAAATCGTCTTATTTAAGTACCTCTTAAAATCCATTTTTATATAATACCCTGTAAACATAAAAAAATATGTAAATAATAAAATAAAATACACTTGTCAAAGTTTTTTTTTTGAAAAACTAACCGTTTTGTAAAGAATAAGAAGTGTAATATTGCAGGGGCCGGGCGTTTTCACCCGTTGAAATTTGAGGGTCGTAAAATCCCCTTTTACCAAACCTTTAGATCATACATTCAACCTCTATGACAAAATTCAACTTTTTACGTCAATAGGTTTGAGTGGGATTGTGATTAATCAGTGGCCCAATATTTTTGAAACACCCCGTATAATTTTTGAAAAAATCTTATAATATGTAAAGTATGAAAAAAAATAATTCAAGCGTTTATCTGAAATCCTAAGCGTTTTTTTAATAGAAAATAATTTAATATTTAACGGGTGATTTCACCCTCTTACAAGTCTTTTGAAAAAGCATACCTTATTGAACCTCTACGCTCTGTAGTCAACCCGTATACAAAAATTCGGCGTTTTGTGTCAAGCGGTTTGAGAAGGATCGTGATTAATCAGTGACCCGAGTTTTGAAAACACCCTGTATCCATTTAAAAAACTCTACGAATGTAGAAAAAATTAGAATAAAATGCCTTTATTCAAGCGTTTTTTTTCAAAAACTAACCGTTTTGTAAATAAAAAAGATTTTTATATTGAAGGGGTAATTTTATCCCCTTGAAATGTAAGTTTCGAAAAATCCCGTCTTGTCAAATCTTTACACCGTACAATGAACCTCTATATCAAAATTCAGCATTTTATGTCAAGAGTGACCCGATTTTTTAAACACCTTGTATACATTTTTTAAAATCTTTAAATGTGTAAAAAATAAAAATAAATAACACCTATTCAAGCCTTTTTCTAAAAACTAACTGTCTCTTAAATAAAATATTGTATTATTTAAGGGGTGGTTTTATCCCCCTGTAACTTGAGTTTTAAAAAATCTCTTTTTCCGAACCTCTACACCCTGCAGTCGATCCGTGTACCAAAATTCCGTTTTGTACGGCAAGCGGTTTAAGCAAAATATTGATTAATCAGTGACGCGATTTTTTAAAACAATCTGTATTACATCTTCAAAATTTTAAAATAAAACAAATAAATAAAATAAGATATAAAAACTAATCATTTTTTGATTATTTTATTGGGCCGCTATTTTGTTTTGCTATCTTGGATTCATACCAAAATGTTACCAGTTCTTTCCAAACTATTACCAGGTTATCCCCATATAACCCTAAATTGTTTTCCAAAATTTGAAATTAATTGGGTAAGTTGTTTTGTGGGTATTTCGCGAACCGACAGATTGACAGACAGATTGACAGAAAAGAAAATATATATATGTTTTATTATCTAGGGAAGATAAAACATAAAACCTGGGAGGGCGTTTTTTTTGACGATTGCTAATATTTTATTTAGCAGCCATTTTCTTCCACTATCTAGAAATCGTGCCACAATTTTACCATTTTATCTATGGCTATATGTTAATTAAATATCGTACATCGGCAGTTCAATTCTCCGATTTCAGACCCTGGCCCGTTCACAATTCAATCCAAGGCATCTTTTATCTTCTTATCTGACAATAATTGATCGTTGAACGGGCCGGGGTTTTGAAATCTGCCAATCACAGGTATCCTGAGCACGCTAACGTCTACCGATACCTATCAATAATATTTTTGGTATTTTATTTCAATTCCTCATGCATTAAAAAAAATAATTTGAAGGGACCACATAACTAGAATAATTTTTTATTCGCATTTCTTTCACGCGTTCAGACTTATGTCAAAGTTTACTGAGTATAATATATTCAGTAAACTTTGCTTATGTGTCAGACTTTACCATACCCATTTACCACACATAAATGCATTCTAGAAATTTGGATCCAATTAAAACCTGTCATTGACCAATTGAATGCGTCGGATTGAATAATTGGCTGACAGGCACACATCAAGTCCACGTTGACCCGAGGAAGACGAATATGGGGAGCTGTCAATAAAAATGCTATTTTCTTTTGTGGTAAATTGATCGTACCCCGATTTTTAAGCAATTTCAAATGACTTCGTATAAACTTTACATATAACTAAATTCCTTTTAAAGTTTAAACTATTTGTATTGTAACTGTGTAATTTTATTAACATTTTTCTTTTTTAGCTTTGCCAATAAGATAATGTCTTTCGACATGTTTTCAATCTAAATTTGAGCCAAGTGGCTCACTGATTCATGAAAAACAATAGTCTAATTTTCTGGTTATTAGAATGATTTAAAAAGTTCTAAATAAGGTACTACCTTTTGACAAAATTCTTTAAAATTGCAATTCAGATAATAAAAGCATCGTAAAAACATATTATATACACTAATAGGAATCATAGATACAGTCATTTTAAACAACCGCTTTTTAAATCAATGAAGAAATGGGAAACGACAAGTTTTAGTCTAAAGTTTATGTAAGTGAGCTGATGACTTTTTGTGTCCGAGGGGGATATTTAGAAAATAATTACTAGTAAATGAAAACATAAAAATAATATATATAAACTGACCAGTATTGAAACGTGTGCTACACGCTCTCAGGTTTCTTAATATTGGTGGGGTCAGACTATCGCTTTAAATAGCTGTCTGCTGTCCACTTTTCTTGCCTTTTTCTTGAAATCTCGTTTAAATTGGCAAAATATTGATAATTTAGGGCATCTAACACAGCAGAAACTCACTTTATTTATATTTTTGCCAATTCCCTAACCAACTAGAAAATTCGTTATAGGCATTTTTCTCATAATGAATCTTTTTGACTCCAACCTATCAATGAAATACGGCCGTAATAGGGTAATCGGAAGCTATTTTTTATAAACTAATTTACTGACATTAATGCAAAAATGTCACGAATGTTATGAAACGTAAAAACTTTGTTTATCTCCAAGCCCAATGACATAGCCTCTTTGTTGTTAGACTCCCTAAATGACGTTTATTTCCACGATCTAATACATTTTTTCTAAAGAGGCCTCACACATGACGTATATGCGAAACGAGACCCAAATTTAAAAGGTTGGCGACCACATTTTGTTTTCTTCCCACCATGGCAGCTAGGATTAATAAAATTAGCAAAATTCTCTTTAACGTAGCGAACAGTTGTTTTGGAAGTGTGCCACGGAGCGCCATCTTATTGGAAGTTGGAAAATGTCTCTATTTTGGAAAGCATATATAGCATTAATTTTTATTTTTTTTATATAGCATTAATTTTTAAGCCCTAAAATAATACTAGTTTTTCCGAGTAATGAAACAGCCAATGAAACTATAACAAAATCAGCAAAGTGTGTCTTTGGAATAAGCAAATATTCCAGAAATTTTTGACAATTCTTTTGGATATTCTAATATACGCTATTATTCTGCAAATCTTTGAATAGAAAATATTGTTTCGTCGAAAAATCATGTTTGTCTTATTTGATCTCTTGAGCGAAAACTTCTTAGACAAATTAGGTATCTGTCAAATATTTTATTTTTTACAATAGCTGTGAGTGTTTGGCACTAAACATTTTTAACGGGACATAAATGAAGGTCTTTTGTAATAGCATTTCTTACTTAACATTTTCTTTGCATTCACTACGTCTTCAGGCGAAGTGTTTTGAAAAATTCCTCCTACTTGGCATATATTGGCATGACTCCTTCCTGTTCTTTTTCTCCAAGTCTAAGTTTCAACGCTATACAATGAATAATACTATCCTTGAAATTGAAAATTAGACTTTGTTTTGTTTAAGCGCAGAACACAATGAAAATTACGTCATTCGTTTCCGTCCATTAACGTCAAAATTTATTTTTCCAGGTTTTTTTAGGTACTTTTTTAAAATATAGTTTATAAACTGATATATTTAGTTCCATTGTCAAAATTATTACCCACCAACCACAAATGTGTACTTCTTTTTTAAGTTCGTTATTATTTTATATTATTTTTCCAGTTTCGATGCTTTGTTGCGTTGATTTTTGCAACGACAGAAAATGCATCATTTTATAAAAGTACTCCTAGATCGGCCCCTCTTTAATTTTTTTAAAGTATAATGACAGTGGCCGTTTAAAAATATATGGTCATATATTATATCCAAATAGGATTATAATAGGATGAAAAACAAAAAAGTTACAAAGGTTGAAAAAGGGGTTCCAACTTAATTGTGTCCATAGTGTAAATGAAAATATTCCGGACCAGGAAGGTTAAAATTTCAGTAAACGTGATAATCATTCAATGAATTATTCAAGTTTCCCGTTACAGGAGATAATGGATTGGGTGGAGGTTTGGATCACAAGGAATAAAACGAACCGCGAGAGCCCCATTACCTCGGAATTGTCATCGAGTTTTAGAGTAATGAAAAATGTGAAAACTTTAAAAAGAACGCCTCTTAAGTTAAAAACTCCCCTTATAACTGACATCGAAGTTTATCTCAATTTGACAGTATTCCCCTGTGAAAGATGGAGTATAGATTTTTCAGGAAATCTCTACGCCGTAGAAAACTACGAAACATTAAAAAGCAGTTATTTTCGACAAGAATTTGTCCAGTGAGTGATGTCTTTAAAGGAATTACTAAAATCCCATTATTTTTATCGATTGATCTCATCTCATGCGCTAATATTAATATAGTTGCGAGGACTGACTCTGTACACAATATTTTATACTATTGTAACGACCATAATCTACGGCTTAATGCCACAAAATTGCAAAGTCTTATTTATAACTATAACGAACAAATCGAACCAATTCCCTTGGTAAACGAAGCAAAATATTTCATTTTTGACAATTGAGGTCGAAAATATTTTATAAAATAAAAAAATCGGTAAATTTCATTTACCCGGAACTTCCCTTATTCTGAATATTCCCTGTTATTAGAAATAGTGAAGTGTAAACCAATTTAGTTCAGCACATAGTTATTTAGGAACATATATATATTGTCTTTTGAAACATTTTTATTAGACGCCATTTTGTTCCAATATATTGGATCCTTACCAATATTTTGCTAGTTTTCATCTATGCCACACGTAATTTTGGGCACAATTTAAAAATAGTTCAATAAGTAGTTTTTACATTGACCCACACCACAATTTTGTTATGTCATGTTAAATTCGCACCAGTTTATCCTTATATCATATTTAATTTTTCCCCAAAATTTACAGTCAATTGAATATGAAGAATTTTTACGTTATTAACATGTTATTTGGCCGCTAACTTGAATTCGTAATAAATATTTTTTAAATATTTTATTAGGCCGCCATTTTGTTTGGCTGTCTTATATTCATTCCAAAATGTTATCAGTTCATTCTTATGTAACACTTTTTTTTCCAAAAGTTAAGGTAAATTGGATAATTAATTTTTTTTTGGTAATAATTTTTTAACGTTTTACTAGGCCGCAATCTTTTTCGGGCATATTGGATTTTTACCAACATATTACCAGGTTATCCCCATATGAACCTCAATTTTTGACTAAAATATGAAGTCTATCTGATGAGTAGTTTTGAAGCTATATCGCGAAATGACCGACAGGACATTTTGTTCCACCATCTTGAATTAGTACTAGAGTTTTACTAGTTCATCTCTATACTACTTTTAGTTATAACACACAATTTGATATCAGTTCATTAAGTAGTTTTTCAGGTCGAATTTCTAAATATTTTATTAGGACGCCATTCTGTTCCGCCATCTTGTATTTGCACATTTTACCAGTTGATTTCTATATAATAAATGATTTTTGTGCAAATTGGATAATTAGTTTTGTAAGTAATAATTTTTTTATCATTTCATTAGGCCGCCATCTTGTTCCGGCATATTGGATTTTTACCAAAATATTACGAGGTCATTCCCATATGATTCTTAATTTTTGACTAAAATATGAAATCCCTGATGAGTAGTTTTTAAGCTATGCCACAAAGTGACAGACAGACATACATGTCTAAGGACGCTAAAACGTGAAGATATATAAAACCTGAGAGAGTGATTTTTCAGATTAGAAAAAATTTATTTGACGGAAATTTTGTTCCACCATCTTGAATTAATACCACAGTTTTACTAGTTCATCTCTTTACTACAATTAGTTATGGCACATAATGTGAAATCAGTTCATTATGTAGTTTTTTTCAGGCTGAATGTTTTATTAAACAGCCATTTTGTTGCGCCATCTCGGATTCGTACCAACATTTTATCAGTTGATTACTACATTGATTATTTTGAGATAAATTGGATAAATATTTTTTTTAGTAATAATTTTTTTAACGTTTCACTAGGCCGCTATCTTGTTCCAGCACATTCGATTTTAACCAAAATGTTACCAGGTTATCCCCATATGACCCTTAATTTTTGATTAAAATTTGAAGTCAATCGAGTAACTAGTTTTCAGCTATGCCGTGAACAGACAGACCGACAGACAGGCAGACCGACGAACTTGACAAATAGTTATTTATACTATAAGGGATGTAAGTGAGGATGAGTTTGCGCCCGAGCGGTACCGAGGGCTGGCAAAAAAATTCGAGACTGGTTAATGTACTTACATCCCATATAGTTTATAACATTTTTCCCCCTCCCTGTATTGTATTTTTACAAGAAAATGCTTGATATATTTTTGGATTTTCATTATCATTACATTCGATAGCATTCTCATTAAATTATGAAGGCAGCCGTGATCCGTTGCCAGAGCAACATAAGCAGTTTTTATTTTATCAAGAACGTCAAGTTGACAATTTATAGCGAAAAGTTTGAAGAAGTGGAATTGTTTGATTCTGTGTGGACAAAATGAAGCAGCATATAAATCCTTTAAGAATTGGTGCCAAAGCAAGACGGCTACTGCAGTCTCAGTTTTGGCGTATTTCCACGAAAAAAGTGCTATATTGAAGTTTCCATCAAGCTTATGGTGTAAGTATTCGATGTTGAAGTTCACCCTTTTTATAGAGGAAAATATATATATTTCTAACTATCCAAAACTTCGAGCATTTCAAGAACAAAAACTTAATATACAGGGTGTTTTCTAACTACGGTACGTAACTCAAGGAGGTGATTCCTTAGGACATTTTAAGAAAAAAAGTCCCTATGAACATGTGTCCAGAGTTGTCTCGATTGTGTGATAAAAGATGTTAAATCGTTTTTTATAAATATCATAAATATCCTTAAGCCGATTTGGTTGAAATTTGGCAGTGGTATTTGTAGTAAGTCGCTAATTTAGTCCTAACTAGATGGAAGTTATTGGATCCAGTGGTGTCTCAAGGGGCACCGCATCCATCAATATTGAGAAAAAAATATGCCGCTGACCCTTTTTGGAGTTTTTATAGCTTTTTCAATTTAAGCAACTAAAAATACCACTTTTTGGTCTCTTGTATTTAGTTCGGATCTAGCTTCGTTTTCGATAAAAAAAATCACTTTAAAGTGATTCCTTTATGAATAATTTTAGTAATTCTGACATACAGTGGCGGCTCGCGGGTGAAAAAGTAATTGAAGTGCAACTGAAGCAAGAAAATATCGCAATAATTTTTTTTCCAGAATTTTTTTGTATGTAGAGGGGGTAGAATATTTTTTTACGACTTACCTAAATTTTGTATACTAAATCAATTCTCCTATCCTTCATAGCAGCAAAATTATTTATAACATCCTCATAAAATGGATGAGTTGCTCTAATCTCCTTCAGAAATTCCTTTTGAATTGAAATATTGCCAAAAGAAGTAAGTCTTTCTAGAGATATTGTATTTCTTAAATAAGTTTTTACACATTTGAAGCAAGAAAAACTTCTTTCCACTGAAGCACTTGTCGACGGTATTGTCAAAATAAGAGAAAACAATTTATATGCTTTGGTAAAAATATATTTATTTTTTTCACTTGCTCTTGCAGCGATATATTCCAATTATTCTCATTGGCAAAAATAAGACCAAGTTCATTTTTAAGTCGATGGCTTTTTGAAAATATTTTTCCATATAACTGTAACAAATTTTTAAACGGGCCAGTCGAAAAATTTAAATTATATTCGGAAAATTTAGCAGAACCTGCCAAACATGAAAATGTAAGTTTTTCACAGTCTTGAAATCTTAGCGTCATTTCCATTAAAATATGGTTCAATATTTCATAAAAAAGGGTTCTATACTTAGCCTTAATTTCTTCAGGTGAAAGCTTAGCAAGCTCACGTTTGTAATGATTTATTTCTGTATAGAATTTGCTTTATCAAAAAAAATGGTATTAAAAAAAAATTAATTTCTTTTTTTACAGAGCGCCTCACGACAGCGTTTTATATTGGATATGCAAAAATGAATTTCAAGCAATTTTTTTTGGAGAACGTCAAATAGTATGTCCGTGATTGAGAAAATGTCATTAAACACTAATGCCAGAAACGTGAATTCAAAATTGCTCATCTCCCCAAGGAGGATTGATTTTTCATCAGATTTGTCACAGTTTGTAATAAATTCAAAGACGTCTTTTAATTTATTCCAGTCTTGAACAATCACATTTACTAACTTCAAATTTGAAGTTGTAACAATACCATAAATAAATATAACACAAAACAGTCATATTAACTGCAAAGGAATTCACGGGTTTCAGCGAAATCCGCGAAAATAAAAGTAAACAACCACCGCAAACTGAACGACATGTGGGTGTAGTGTACTGTGCCTGCAATTCACCGACGGCGTTGTATGGCGCTGGGCTCGACTTCATCGGGTAGGCGTTGTCATGGTAACATAGTATGAAAATCGTAAACTAAACATAGCACCTCCAGCAAAGTCAAAGCTGTTTGCGCCACTGTTATAATAAAGTTCGATTGAAAGTTTTAAAAAGACATGCCGCTAACGGTCAAGTAAAATATTTATTCGAGATGTACAAGTTATTTTTTACCAATTAGGTGAATAAATGAATGTAAAAACTAAAATTTTAAGAGATATATAATAAATATAGTTAGATGTTTGCTCGTTTATTTTTCCTGGTGAAGTAGCACTTCACCTACTTCACCTGAATAGCCGCCACTGCTGACATACACTTTATTTATAGATTAGCAAATGGAAATTTGAAAGAGGCACGGATAATATACCAAGACAAATATTCGAACAGAGTAATTCCATGTGCTAAGACATTTAGAACGATACACGCAAGATTAAGTGAAACTGGTAGTTCTAAAAAAATACAGGTGGTGGAAGACCAGAAACTGTAATAACGCCTGAACTAGAAGAAGCTAGACTTAATGCGATCGAAGAAGATCCTTCAAATAGTACCAGGGAGATTGCACCGCCGCTTCAAGTCAGCCCGAAAACAGTTCGGAAAGTTTTAAAAAGAAATCTATATTACTTTTATCACATACAGCGGGTTCAAGCTTTATTGCCTTTGACCCAAGATTAATGTTTGCTTCATACGGTGATACACGATAATAATTTTTTACCGAACATTTTATTTACGGACGAAGCAAATTTTTAGATGCTCTCATTAATTATCATAACAACCATTTTTGGGCCGACAAAAATCCCCACGTTATTAGAAAAAGTCATTTTCAGCATTAATTTTCGCTGAACGTATAGGTAGGAATTATTAATGACTACCTATTTGGCTCATTTTTTTACCAGCAAGATTAACCTGCGAAGCCTATGCAGACTTTTTGCGAGAACATCTACACAATTTGTTAGAAGATGTATCGTATCCCTACATGTAAGAGCGAAAATGTGGTTTATGCTTATTGCTCGTCAGCATCTCGATATTACTTACTTAAATTGGTCAGCTCGAAGCAATTGGAATCGTGTATTTTATCAGATGGTAGTCATTTTGTTCACCTACTTTCAGGTCGAAATTGTTTATTTTTTATTTTTCTGTAATTTATGTATAGTAATTAATACATAGTTTTTATTTTGTTAATGTTGTCCATGGATAATTTTTAAAGTGGTTTAAAGTCATTTTTATTTTTTTTTCTCGAAAACGAGGCTAGATACGAATAAAACCCAAGCAACAAAAAAATGTTATTTTCAGTTGCTTAAAATATTGCTCTAAAAACTGCAAAAAAAGTCAGTGGCGTACTTTTTTTTCTCAATAACAATGGTTGCGGTGTTCTAGTTAGGGCTAAATTAGCACCTATATATAACACTGCCAAATTTCAACCCAATCGGCTTAAGGATATTTATGATGTTTATAAAAAAACGATTTTTTTTAAACTTTAACACCCCGTATCTCAGAATTGAGGTAACTCCGGACACATGTTTATATGAACTTTTTTCTTAAAATTACCTATGGAATCACCTCCTGGAGTTACGTAGAGTAGTTTGGAAACACCCTATATATGTCTTCTGTCAACATATTATTACTAAAAAAAGGAAGATGAAAAAGAAGATGTTAGATGATTAGTTCATCATCGGTTTGTAATACAGATAGTGGCCGCTCGTGACCTTGCTGCAGGCTGCAGTTTATGTCGAAAATAAAATATAATATATAATTTAACTAATTTAAATAACTCATCTGTCAACATTATTGATAATCAATCAATACACAATATGACTCGTAACATTCAAACAAAGTTAACATAAATTTAAAAAAACACTATTTTTGATTGTGTACACTCTACATAATAAAATTCCTGACAAACGATTTTTTTTTCATTTCTTTTAAAGACCAAATCGGTGCGTCTATTTTTCTTTGCGGCAAAACTTGCGAATCACTCTTTTATTCCAATTAGGGATAGACCAAATAAGTTCCCTTTCGACTGAACAACATTCTAAGGCATAAAGCCTGTCTTGACCCATTGTACTCCTTAGAAATGTGTTTATCCGTTTTAGAGTAAACCGCCACTGCCGGAAGGACCAAGAAGGCTAAAATATCAATAAACACGATATTCAGATAAATATCCAAATGGTTTTTTGCATCACATCAAGTTTCACGTTATACGAGATAATTCATTCGATGTTCGGATCACAAGGAATAAAACGAATCTAAAGAGCCTCATTATGAGACAATTGTCATCGGTTTTAAAAGATGAAAAATTTAAAAACTTTAAAAAGAACGACTCTTAAGTTAGAACTTCCATTATAAGTGGCATCGAATTTAATCTCAATTTGATAGTATTCCCTTATGAAAGATCGAATTAATATTTTTTCAGGGCATATTTGCGCCGTAGCAGTTATTTCGGGCGAGAATGTATCGAATGGTGTCTTTGAACAAATTACTAATAACGTATTATTTTTATCGATTGTTCTCGTCAGTCCGGAGCTTTAAATCTTCAGTAGAGGTAACAATCAAGTTGGCGATCAGTTTCTCAAAGACATTAAGGTTTACATCGACGTCGTTTGTTAAAATATCGGGGTGTTGTTGAGATCTTCTTGCTCGATTTTTTATTTGTTTGCTTTCTTGACTATTATTTTCCATACTGTTGGTGGTATTATTGCTTCGTTTTGGTGATTTTTTGTTTAGATCAACGTGTTTCAGTCGCTTTCGGGGCACCGGGTGTATCAATCTGGTTTGCTCTAAAATATATGCAGCTTAAATGAGGTCCGTTCTGTTAAGCTTTATTAGTTTTTTGTCACAAAAGTTATATAGATAATGTAGTAAAAATCTCGCCAGTTTTAGTGAATTCATATATATTATAAAATAATGAGAGATTTCTTTTACGCTAAAAGAGTGGTCAGCATAATAAAAGCTCAAACATGATCCTCCGTATTCACTAAAAAGTTTTAAGAGCAGGTATAGTTGCTATGGAGTTTAAAACTCTTCGCTAGTTATGTTTCGCTTATGTCACTGTCATTTTGTAATTGTGACATTTAGAAAAATTATTTGTTTATTTGTTGAAAATGTTATCTTAAAACTGTAACTGTCAAGTTAGACCTGATACGGGTGAATATGTGGTTTGGTATAAGAGTAATAGAGCATTTTAATCATACTCCAAAGGAAGAGACGTCAAAATTCGGCATAGCGGAACACGTCTGGACAAACCAATACCGGATGCAGTGGTCGAAGGCTGATATTTCGCATAGGGAGTAGCACTGGATGAAACGAAAGTTTATAGGAGCAGCTTTCATAGAAAGAAATCAGTAAGCCTATCGTCGATATTCCAAACATATAGAAACCGCTTCTAGCTCAAACTGATCTCCGAAAACTTCACAGCTCAGGTAACCAGGGCGGAGATTTTACGCTAGTATATAAGCCCGTAGCTTTAGAGTTAGCTTTTAGTTTACACTTGAAAAGGGTTGGAGATAGTTGCCATTCGAAACGTTGTGAAACTGAAATAATAAAGACTATGCAAGTCCGATAGAATGAGTTTAGTGAACATTCTACCACCTTCATTCAAACAAACTAAGAAGATCTTAGATGATTAATTCATCTGAACACACATATTAGGAATCGTTTACGTAACCAGATTTAAACGAAATATTTTCAGAAATCTACATTTTTAAGTGGCATCGAAGTTTATCTTAGTTTGATAATGTTTTCTTATAAAAGATGCCATTTAGAATTTTTAGTAAATCTCTACGCGATTCCATACAACTACAAAACATTAAAAAGAAGTTATTTCGCACGAGAATGTATCCACTGAGTCATGTCTTTAAATGAATAACTTAAAATCCATTATTTTTATTGATTGTTTTCATCAGGCTGGAGCTTTAATCTTCCACCTTACTAGGGGTAAAAAACGAGTTCCATATACGGGATGATCAATTTCATAAACACAATAAGGTTTACCTATTAATATTAATGTAATTCGAAACAGCAGCTTCGCAGTTACTAATAGGGATGGGAATTTGAAACGATAGGTGAATAAAATAATATCGATACATCGATAACTGTCGGTAGTTATTTTAGTTTACTAAAAATTCCCATCCATTTTAGTACCTGCCAAGCATTTGTACTCCTACCCGCATTCGAAAATCGTACGTCGTTGGTTTTATTTTCGGGGTGTTGTTGAATTAATTTCATTTGATTTTTTATCTGTTTGTTTTCTTGGTTGTTAACTTCCATACTATTGGTAATATTATTGCTTCTTCTTGTTGATTTTTGTTTAGATCACCGAGCTCTAATTGTTTTCGGCGCACTGGGGTGCATATACAGTAGCAACACCCGTGCTAGGAACTCCGTTCAACTTCGGCATCCCGAATTGTATGTCAGTAACGACACCTGCGAAAGGCGAACGTACTAGAAACGACACCCACGCTAGATTGCTAGAGACGGAGACATCATCATAAAATATTAATCTGTGAATTCAGTTCTTTAGTGCCAATCGTACATAAAAAAACTCGATAAATTTCCTTTACGCGGAACTTCGCTCATTCTGATTCTTTCCTTTTATTGGGAATAGCGAAATGTGACCCAAATTAGTTTAGTACATAGTCATCTAGTAACACATATATACTGTCTTTTCAAACATTTTTATTGGACGCCATTTTATTCCATCATATTGGATTCCTACCAAGGTCACCAGAGCTTTCTGGCAGTGCAGAGGAGCTATCGGTAAAGTCTGGAGTCTGTCGCTCAAGATTGTCCTCTGGCTCTATACGGCCGTTATTCGACCTATGTTCACTTACGGAGTCATTGTGTGGTGGACCAAAGCCAAGCAAGTTGTAGCACAGAATAAAATGCCACAGCTACAGAGATTAGCATGCCTGACGGTTACAGGTGCAATGAGATGAGATCCACACCTACGATGGCAATGCAGGTGCTGCTGTGCTTGTCGCCTCTTGATGTATTTCTAAAAGGCAAGGCAGACAAAACGGCAGTCCAGCTGGTGATTGTCGCACGGATGCCCTGATCCCCCGTTTCATTTTCGGTAAAAACTTTGAAATTGACATCAGCGGCTCAACAGAACGAGAAAAAGAAACAGACATACACATCTATACTGACGGCTTGCAGAATCAATCTAGGGCTGCCTTGGGATTGTATGTACCAGAACTCGACCTAGAAATTAGTATGGCTCTAGGCAAAGGGATGACTGCCTTCCAGGCAGAACTGCTTGGAATTCTGCAAGGTGCCGTACAAATAGAAAAAAAATAACAGGTAAAAACGTTATTATTCTCACAGACAGTAAACAAGTCTTGCAAATCCTAAAAAGGAACAAAATAACATCCAAACTGATTCTTGAGTAACACTAGATGCTGGAGAAGGGTTTCCCAAAGGAATACGGTCACAGTGCCCTGAATTAAGGGACATAGTGGAATCGAAGGAAATGAAAAAGCAGATAAGTTGGCGCGTAACGGAACAAAGGGCAAACTATGCGGCCCTGAACCCTTCGCGCCGCTATCCTCTAAGGCGATCAATCTAAAGATATACGAACAGTCAAGCAAGATTCTAAAAGAGAGATGGGAGAGACAGGGCTTTAAACACTCAGGTGCTGCAATTCGTACCTCCTCGGGCTCTCTCGAGGAAATCTTAGGAAACTGGTAGGAATGCTAAGGGGACACTATAAGCTAAACAAACACCTTCACACCTTGGGCGTCCTCCCGGATCCAAGTTGTAGGGGGTGCAACGAGGATGACGAGACTGCTGAACATGTTCTTTGTTACAGCCCAGCTCTTGTCAATACCAGAGAATCCATTATGGGGGAAAGATGGCCAGAAATGACCACAATCGGAGGATGCTCGGCCGCTACGGTGCTGAACTACATCAATGCTGTTGGCTGGCTCGACGAGTAAAACTCCGAAGGAGGTTACAATCTATCATCTTCCTACCAATATTTTACCAGTAATTTTTTAAGATTAAGATAATTTAAAATAAATTCAATAAGTAGTTTTTACATTAACACACACCACCATGTTGTTACGTCATGTTGACTCGCGCCAGTTTATCCTTAAATTATATACAATATTTCTGCAAAATATAAAGTCAATTAAATAAGATTTTTTTTATTTTGATTTTGTAAAAAAAATATTTGTTTCATTTTGTTTTGCCATTTTCAACTCGTACCACAACTTTACCAGTTTATCTATATATCACATTTAGTGCTTGCACAAATTTTAATATTAATTTAATAAGTAGTTTTTCAGGCTGAATTTTTAAATATTTTATTATGCTGCCATTTTATTTTGCTATCTTGGATTAATACCAAAATATTACCAGTTAATTTATGTGTAACACTTGATTTTTGTGCAAAATTTGAGGTAAATTAAATAATTATTTTGTTTAGTAATAATTTTAGTGATCTAGTTCCGGCATGTCTAGATTTCTACCAAAATATTACCACAGGTCATCCGCATGTGATCCTTAATTTTTGACTAAAATTTGAAGTTAATCTGTTTAGTCGTTTTTGCACTGACAAACAGACGCACAGACCGACAGATAAACCGACGGAATTAATAAAACATATTTTTTGGAATTTAGGGACGTTTTATTTGAATGTCATTTTGTTCCCCCACCTTGAGTTAATACCATGATTTTACTAATTCGTCACTATACCACCATTAGTTAACATCACCAAAAAAACTAAAACAAATAATTAAAATTTTAACAACCTGTATCTTGAAAACGAAATGTTTCTGAACTCATATTCATAGCAACTGTTTTTAATATTATTATATATAGCAAAGTACGTTTAAATAATTGTACTGGAATTTCTGAACACTTTGTATTTTTTTTAATAACCAAAAGCCCTAATGATTATTGAAATGTAAATGAAAATAGTCCGGAAGGACCAAGAAGCTTCAAATATCAGTAAACGTGATAATCATTCAAATATTCAAATGGCTTATTGCATCACATAGCATTATTCAAGTTTCTCGTTATACGAGATAATTCATCCGATATTTGGATCACAAGATTCACAAGAACTAAAACGAATCTCGAGAGCACCATTAACTCGCAATTGTCATCGGGTTTAGGAATAATGAAAAATGTGAAAACTTTAAAAAGAACGCCTCTTAAGTTAGAACTCTTGTTATAAGCGACATCGGAGTTTATCTCAATTTGACAGTATTCCCTTATGAGAGATGGAATTTAGATTTTTCAGAGAATCTCTACGCCGCGCCGCCCGTAGCATACAACTATGAAACATTAAAAAGCAGTTATTTTGGACGAGAATTTATCGACTGAGTGATGCCTTCGAACGAATAACTAAAAACCCATTATTTTTATCGATTGTTCTCGTCAGACCGGAGCTTTAAATCTTCCATCGTACTAAAGGTAAAAATCGAGTTCAAAATACGAGACGATCAATTTCCCAGACATTAAGGTTTACGCGTTAATATTAATATAATTAGATACTTACTTGGAATTTAATCAATATTTTATATTAGTTCTGTCTTCCAAAGTGTCTTTGAAAATTTAGTAAAAGTTAGTCACCAAAAATTTGGCAATTATTGAATCATAATATAGTCCGTCAAAAAAGTATCCGAAATTTTAATATTTCCTAATTTTGATATATTTTTGTTTATAGACAAAAGCTTTGAATAAATAGACAACAGGAAAGAGCCCCATGCTTTATTTTAAATTAGCAGGCTTTGACGGAACTACGTCATTTTTGGGACCTTATTTTTCTGATGTTGACGTTTTGGTTTGTTGACGTGTGTTGTCAAACCGTCGTCTTTGCCAATTTAAGTTTAAGTTTTAGCAGTTTATAAATAATACGCACATCGAATTAATATAAAAGTTGATTAAAAAGTTGTATTGTGTGTTATAAAACGTAACAAACACATTTTTGGTGGTTTGCATTATCCCGAATACAAGAAATGGTCAGTTGTGTGCCGTGCGGTCGTACCCGTATTAAAAGAACAAGGAAGAAAGGAATTTTGTCTCAACGGTAAGTGCATTTGTATTTTCATAAGAAAACAAATTCACTACACACTTTAAAATCTGGTTTAAAGGCAAAAATAATTGTTATTATAATGAAAATCACAATTCTTGAAGTGTCAAACAGTTAGGTTAGGAACCAAGTGGTATATAAAAAACACAGTAGCTTCACACTTTACGTAATATTTTATTAGGTCAAAACATTTAAATTACTTAAGTACGTTTTAAAACGGAGGAAAAAAGTTGGAGTCATGAGTTTCTAGGAACAATTTTATGGGAAAAAATAAGTTTTAATATAAAATTAATATAACTAACATCATATTCTCATTTTTAGGTCTGAAACTGTGCTAAAGGGGAAATAGTTTGGTTATATTTTTCAACAAATGTTATTTGTTTAACAGGCAGTAAAAGCAAACAAAAAAATATAAAATCCTCTTTTGGATATTCTATTTCATGTTTTATACTTTTTTTAGGAAAATAGAATATACCTATAGGTACATACGATTTTTTTTTATTTCTATAAATACTTCAAAAATATGATGTTTTTCTTGTGTTTATTAATTAATTTATTTATTGCAAGTAACCAAAATCGAACCATAAGTAGGCCACATATTTGTGCTTTCATAAGCTATTTTTAGTGTAATATATATTTTTCTAACCCAAAATGAATTTAAATCAATAAGAAAACTAGCTAACCCATCCTATATATATATATATATATATATATATATATATATATATATATATATATATATATATATATATATATATATATATATATATATGTATATATATATATATATATATATATATATATATATATATATATATATAGGGTCAACTGGGGTAATTGTAAACAAATTTATAAAGTTTGACTTTGGGTGAATCTTGTTGAAAATTGAGTTTACTTGGAACGAACTGTTGGGTGACACATTATTGCTAGCAATCTTAACAGCTTGTTTTAGTGGGGAAAGTGGAGATAGAAGTACTTTTTTTCTCTAGAGTTAAATATTTACATTTACCCCTGTTGTTTTTATTTACCCCAGTAGTTAGGGGTAAATGTGAACAGACAATATTTGTTGTATTAAAGTTAATAATGCGGCAGGCAGGGCAGTTGTAAACGATTCTGAAATGCAATCCAATGAAGTCACAAAATCGACTGTTTGTATTATACTTGTTTACAATTACCCCGAAAAAATTAATTATTTAAAAACTGTGTTTTTTAACGTTTTATTTTAAAAAAATAACAAAAACTATATTCTAAGATATTATAGGATATTAAGGTGTTTATAAGGATTAAATACTTAAGATAAATAACATAGTTTTGATGGATGCTTAATATTAATTTTTTTAAAAACTTTATTTTTCAAAAACAGGTACAGCTCCTGGAAACACATAAACCATTTTTCTTTGCCTAAATTTTATTTCTGGGTTTGGCAGAAGTGCTATAACATTTTCCAAGGTAACATTTGCAAGGTCATTTTCATTTATGGTAAATTCAGTTGCGAGTTCATTCTCTCTCTTGCAACCAGTAACTGATATCTCGCCATCCTCTTCATCCTTCTTTCTAATGCAACAAACATATTTATAGTGAGTTTTATTTCGACTTCCACCTAAGAAATCCACCAAAATAAAATCTCCTGTTTGCAAATTAGCCCAAATGGGTTCCTTGCATTCTATTTCATTGATGTTTTCTTTTAAAGTCTCCAAAATCCAATCTTCTTTCGCTAAACTACCATCAGTGGCTTCCTCTTCAATTATTTTTTGTTCCAACAATTCATTTTCTACTTCTTCTAGTTCAGAATCGCTGCTAGTGTTAACATTTGTCTTGGCTTTCGATGTTCCAGCTCTTTGTGAATTTTTGGGATTCTTTCTAGTAGGATTTATTTTTTCAATTTTCTTTTTTTTCATCATTTCTGCAGTCTCCATCTTTTCTATTACTTTCTCTGCTGTTAATATTTCTCCATATTTGGCCGGCTTAAGCCTTGGGAAAACCTGTCTTTTTACTGAAGGATTATCAGTTACTTGATCATTCCGGATTTTTTCAATTTTTTCAGCAAAAATATTTATTATTTTATTTGGTGTAAAATTTTTCCTTGTATTAGAGTGATCTTTTAATAATGGACTATTTGAGTCACTGGTGGCTTGAATGTCTGTAAGTTGCTGTGAATCTGTTGTCTGTTGTTTTTCAGCCATATATCTTCTTAATGCACTTGGATTAAAGTCGTCCACAGGAAACTTTGTCTTATCAACTGGATATATTCCAGTAGTCAAAAATCCTTTTTTGATGTTTTGCGGTTTCATTCCCAACTCCCATGCTTTTCCCAACAATTCCGAGAACTTACACTTTGTTACTCTTATCCCTTCAATAAATCCAACTTGCTTCTTTATGAATTCTATCAAAAGACCGTCCCATATCTTTTTAAGGGGCCCAAAGACTGCTTTATCCAAGGGCTGGATTTTGTCAGTTAAATGGCTCGGTAATTTCATTAAATGGATATTATTTTGCATTGCAGTTTTGATGATACGAATACTGATATGGCTGCAATGGCCGTCAAAAAGTAAAAGCGCAGTTTGAGTTTCCATGTTTTTTGAATTTCTCAAAAAGTTTACATGGTCTACAAAACTTGTCGAAAACCACTCAAAAAACTGCGGCTCTTCCATCCATCCATTTTTAGAACAAGTGTATTTAGTTCCTGGATAATTATTGGTCGATATCCATCTTACCTGTACACCCACTCCCTTAAAAACAATGAGTGGGGGTAGGCAATAGCCATCTGCAGATATTGTTGCAAGTACTGACACGGACTCCCTTCCAGATCCTCCTGAAATTCTTGAAAGAGGTCTTCCTTTCTCACCAATGGCCTTTAATTTCTTGGGGTCAGTTGGAAATCCACTTTCGTCGCAATTAAATATAAATTCCGGTCTACCCTCCAGACTATTATCTTTTATTAGTTGGGTAAGTTCGTCGTAAAACTCGTACACAACAAAAGGATCTCTTGCACCTTTTCTACACTTCTGTAGTAGTTCGGGTTTTTTAACAGATAAGGTAGGGTGCCGCTTAATAAAACTGTAATACCAATCATCGCCAGGTCTTCCTGCAGGAAACGAAGTAGACAAATTTTCAAGTTCATATTCTTCCACAATATCTTTTACATCTTCCTTGTTACATGGAATGCCCATTCTTGCACGTGCTTTAAGGCAATTTTCTATATCCTGCTCGATTATGGGGTTCAATACTTGTGGTCTGCCTGCCCCTATCTTTTCCACAGATGTTTTTTTGCCTTTTACTCTGTTGTAAACCACAGCCCGTGGAATTCCATAAAATTGTTCGACCTGGGAATAGGTCCGGTTACAGTTAATAATATCATTAACTGCATTTTTTAGATCTTCAATTGAGTATGCTGGTGGTTGTCGTATTTTAATTTACTTCCTTGGCATTATTTCTGAAAAAAATTAAAAAAACCGTTATTTACATTTACCCCACGTGGTCTATTTACATTTACCCCATTGCATTAATTTACTGGGGTAAATGTAAACAACGAATTTTTACTTGTCTCATTAAAAAAAAAGTAATCAAACATGTCGATAATTCAAATACAATCCACACTTAATAAGATAGATATAAAAAATAACAAAAATCACTTACCTAGGTACTATATACTAAAAACACTTAGAAAAAAGCGCGCGAGTTTTGATTCACGAAGTAAAATGCAATGTAATACGTTTTCTCTGAAATGTTATGGCAAACTAATTCCAGAAACTTGAAAAAACGTGATTGAAGGGGCAAAACGTTTGGGTTCAAGGCGACGTTGCCATATTTACGAATTTAGAAGAAATATAAATTTTATTTGAGTCGTTTCCAATTACCCCTATTCACAATTACCCCAGTTGACCCTATATATATATATATTATATAATATTTATTTTTTAAATATTTACTGTGTACCTATTAATTCCACAAAATGAACATATTTTAGTTCATATATAAACAAATAACATTTGTTGATAAATATAATCAAACTGTTTCCCCTTCAGCACAGTATCAGACTCAAAAAAGGAGTATATAATGTTAGATAATAAAACTTATTTTGTCCCAAAAATTATTCTTAGAAACCCATAGGTTTTTTTCTTTCGTTTTAAAACATACTTAAGGTAATTTAAATGTTTTGACGTAACACCAAATTACATGAAGTGCGTAACACTGTGTTTTTTATATACCACTTGGTTCCTAATTGTTTGACATTTTAAGAATTATGATTTTAATTATAATAACAATTATGTTTGCCTTTAAATCGAATATAAAAGTGTCTAGTTAATCTCTTACTTACGAAAATAAAAATGCAGTACCGGTAGTACGAAATTCCTTTCTTCCTTGTGCTTTTAATAAAATACAATTTAATAATTAAAATTAAAAATTTAAATTGGTCAAACCATCGTGAAGTAATCGATTCAAATTCAAATTCAAATTTTTTATTTGGTTTCAAGCACTATAAATAATAGAAAGAAATACGTCAAATAGAAATGTAAATAGACATATGACAAGTATCTAATATAAACTAACAACAGATATATCTAAATATAGAACACAAAACATAGTATATAATTTTTCCTTCAAGTTAAAATCTGATCTTCAGTCCGGTGTCCAACAAAACAAGGTAAAAAAAGGTTTTCAGTTTGCATATTATGATGGGTTATTCCTCAAAAAAGTGAAAAATTCATCTGTGGTGTAAAAAGTCTGTGATAAAAGTAAGCTTTTAATTTTATTTTGGAATTTATTTTGACAATTTATTGCTTTAATGTTATAAGGTAACATATTATAAATTTTACTCCCAGCGTAGATTGGTGATTTTTTATAAATATTTAAGTTATGCTTGTCTAAGCAGAAGTTATGTTTATTTCTTGTATCATATGCATGAAAATTACTGTTAATTTGAATTAGATTTTGATTTCGATGGATATATGATAATAATTTTAAGAAATAAATTGAAGCAACTGTCAAAAGTTTATATGACGTGAATGTCTTTCTGCAAGATGTTTAAAAGGTATACTAAAAATGATTCTAACAATTCTTTTTTGTATTATAAATACTCTCTCTATGTCTGAGGCCTGACCCCACACTACTATGTTATAAGCTATTGCAGAGTATATGAAAGCATAATATACATTAATAATTATTGTACGGTCAACATAATTACGGAGACCAGAAATTACGTAAGCTCCCCTATTAAGCTTCTTACAAACATTGTCGATCTGAATGTTCCAATTAAGGTGGCAATCCATAGACAAACCCAAGAAACTAACACATGAGGAAAGCTCAAGATCATGACCATCGAAGAAAATGCTGATATCACAAGGTGTTCTACGAATAGTTCTTAAGTTCATAGCTACAGTTCTGGTATGGTTAATCATTAGCTTATTTGCAAAGCACCATTTAGAAAACTCATTTAGTACAGTGTTGATTTTATTTTTTAAGTGACTTTCTGACATATCGGATACTACGATAGTAGTATCATCTGCATATCGAAAAACCTGGCCCTGACTTATATAGTCAGGAAGATCATTAATGAAAAGTAGGAAAATCAGGGGACCTAAGATACTTCCCTGAGGTGTGCCAATATTCTGATTAAAATCAGACGATATTATATTTTTAATTTTTACAGAAAATTTTCTGTCAGTCAAAAATGAAACTATAAATAAGTTTATATTACCACGTAGTCCTAGGGCGTCTAGTTTAGCAGAGACAAACTGTTTATCAACAGTGTCGAATGCACGTGTCAAGTCAAAAGACAACGTAATGACAAATTCACCTTTGTCCATCTTATTAGAAATATATTCTGTACAAGATCAATGCACCCAGTTTCCGTAGACATGCCTCTCCGAAAACCATGTTGCCTGTCGTTTAAGATATTATATTTGCAAATAAAGTCAAATAAACAATTTTTTCAAAAATCTTAGAAAAGGAACTCAATAAAGAAATAGGCCTGTATCTCCCCTCTTAAATATAGGTACAACTATGGATTTCTTTAGCCGGAAATACACCAGCACACACCGAAAGATTAATCAGGTCACACAATGAATTCAAGACAAGTCTTCGACCAATAGTGCACATTTCGGAGAATCGTCCACCGAAATAAGTACCCAGCTTGGTAGTGATAACTAATTCCAGGTATTCCCCAAAGACTGACGCAACCTCAAGTGGCTCAGAAATTATTTTATTATCCCGAGATAGAACTTTATTTTTTGTGGTATTAATGTTTTTGCACTGTATTTTGTTAACTATTGACCAGCTTGTTTTAACTTTATTGGTTGAACGAGAAATTAAAGTGTTGTAGTAAGCGAGTTTTTCATCTTTAATATTCATAGTTACTTCTTTTTTAAATATTAAATAGCCATGTTTGATTGCATCGTCCCTACTATTATTTTGTAGCCAGTTTAGTTTGTCTAGATTATTAATTTGGATTAAAAGGTCCTCTGAAAATCTCATTTTAAAATTATTTTTAATTTTTTTGGTCTTTATGGGAAAAGTGGTTTGAAAACTCCAACAAAAGGAGTCAAAAACATATCAAAGTCAAAGTTTGGGTCGGAACCTAAAAAACCCTCAAACGCTCTACCAAATCTATAAATGAATTCATTAATACCTATTTCATTAATGGATCTGTAATCTATAGTACTTATTCATTTTTTTTTTGGCAATTCGCATGTATCAATAATTTTAAATTTAAATATTTGAGCTGTATGATCTGAGAAACCCAAATCACAGTTACGTACCTGAAGCAAAGAAGGTTTATTAGAAATAACATAGTCTAAAATGACATTCAGTCGGGTTGGATTTTTTAAAAGAGAGACCATACCGAAGTTCTCTAATAAATCCGAGAGTATTCTATGTGATGTATCATTACATCCAGCATTTACATTCAAATCACCACACGCAATGACTAACTCAAAGGTGGATGCTGCTGTGGATAAAATTTGATTTAGTATTAATAAAAAGCTGCAAGTCTCCCGATGGTGGTCGGTAGATATCAATCAAGCAAAGATGTTTTAGTTTCAGACAGCAACACTTAAAAACTGACTCAACTGAGAGGCTGTCAATAATCTCCACAGGGGAGGCCTCCGATATGAGAGAGTCGTGAATAAATATGGCAGTTTCGCCATGCTTACTTTTATTTCTGCAAAAACTATTTAAGAGAGTAAAATTGTTAATATAAATATTGTTAATTTGTTCACTGGTTAGCCAGTGTTCGTCAAAACAAAGAATTTTAGGACAATATTTCTGACAAACTACCTCAACTAAGTCTGTCTTGTTGGACAGGCACTGAACATTGATGTGCAACACAGTGACATCCAATGATTGATTAACTCCTAAGCATTCTGATTCGTTATGGGTGAGGCAGGCTGATGAAAATTTTTCTTAGGGAAAGTAAACCTTCTAACTGCATATCCCTCCGGCCAAATTTGGGCATCGTAGACTTTGTTTACCTGATAAAATGGGAAAGTAATTTTAAACGAAGCTGAGGAAGGGTCTTTTTTCACAAGTTTTTCACACATGAAGGTAATATCTGGAACCGTCATCTTCAAGTAATTTAATAACATGTCGCTTTGCTATCCTCCGAAAGACGATATACGTGAAGATATCCATTTTTGGGTACAGTTTTTAGGTCGTTAGTAGTCGATTTATTGCTTCCGATCACTGTCTTTCCTTTGTTTATTTGTTTACGTGAACGCGTGGTATTTTGGTATTTGGTCTGCTCCGCAACAGTTTTCGATACATTGCGATCTTGCTGACTGAAAGGTATATGTTTAAACCTTTGCAGATTTTGTGGGGCCTGGTGGGAGGCCGGCGGAGGTGTTTCGTTGTTGTTCCTATGGGCATGAGCAGGTCCTTCAACAAGCGTAGGTTGCTGTACCGAGGATTTAAAACATGATGTGTTGTGCTCCGTTGTATTTATAGATGTCGCATATTGTAGTATTTCTTGATTTCTTGGGTTTGTTTTTTGTTGGGGTTCACGTAATAATTCAGTTATTAATTTTTGGTCACCAATATGATCTACTAGTCTACTATTTACCTCTTGGGAGCCTTCCAACTTTACACGTGATGTTTCAAGTTCAATATTTTGCTTTACACACGTATTTTGTAAACAAATGAAAAACTTCTTGATCACTTATTTCACTTATAAATACCTTCAGAAACTTATTTTTCACTTCACACAGTAGTTTATTAGCCTCAAAACCACTTGGTAGTTTTTGATTTACTATTAGTTCAATTATTTCTGATTTTTTTAATTTATTTAATTCCACAACTAGCAAGTGACAATATACGTCGGCCATCTTGTGTTTTTTTATGATGAGTCGGTAGTTATCTATCTATATATATATATATACATATATATATATATATACATATATATATATATATATATATATATATATATATATATATATATATATATATATATATATATATATATATATATATATATTGATTTTTACTCCTTCACGGATGGAAAAATACAATGTGTTTCATTCCGGGTGTACTGTCCGTTCACTACTGTCGTTCTGAAAAGAACAGTTTTGCTGACGTTTCGCCAAAATCACATTTGGCATTTTCGAAGCTTTCTTTCTCGCGTCCGAATATTTTATTCAAATCACCTTGTTTTTCAATTTCTATGGCTTCTCGGATTAATCTGGTCTTATAATGTTCTATATTGGCAATCTCCCTACACTCATCGAAATTTATTTTATGGCCGGTTTCCTGATGATGTAGGAATAAAGCTGAGGTTGTTTGTTTATTTCTGATGCTGAGTTTATGCTCTTCCACTCTTGCTGATATTCGCCTGTTGGTTTGCCCTACGTACAATTTTTTACGGTCCTGGCACGGAATACTGTACACTCCGTGGTTTTCCAGTTTGATTTTATCTTTTGGGTTTCCGAGTAGTTTACCTATAGTTGTTTGTGGTTTGTGTATTGTTTGTATGTTGTGTTTCCTCAGAATTCTTCCGATTCTGTCTGTTGTGCCTTTTACATATGGTAAGACTACTCTTTGCTTTCCCGGTTCATATTTTTTGTCGTTCGTTGTTCGGGAAACCTGTGCATTAATAGCTTTCTCTATGGTGTGATTTGTATAGCCATTTTTCTTTAAAGCACTAGATATTACCTTAAGTTCGTTTTGTCTCGTCTGTGTTTCAGTTAGTCGCACGGATCTAGATATTAGAGTGTTTGTCACAGCTTGAATTTGTGCTGGGTGATGATGTGATTTTGCTTTTAAATATCTGTCTGTATTTTGGTTGTTGGTTTTCTATACACGGTGTATTCGAAATGTCCGTTATGTAGTTTTGTGACCAAAAATCTAAAAATGGTAGTTTGTTGTTTTCCTCTAACTCTAACAAATCTAAAATCGCAAAAACTCAAGCGCAATTAGCGCAACAAGAACAGCATCATCCGGAAAACATAAATAACGACCAACGCCTTCGCAGATATAACCTTCGGCCCCGAGTGGGGGTATAAAAAGGAAGCGTCGCAGTCACCAACACTTCAGTCTCTATTCGGACGCGAGAAAGAAAGCTTCGAAAATGCCAAATGTGATTTTGGCGAAACGCTTTGATTTAGGTACATAAAAAATTTTGATTATTGAAAAATTAACATTGGCCACCAAAAATATTCCATATATTATACAAGGTGCACAAAAAACACGTAAACACAAGTAAGTAAAATACAAAAATTGAGAAATTAAAATTTCTAAGATCATAGTTAGTAAGAGATGAGATAAAAAGTCATTTAAAGTTTTTTTGTACAAGGTGTAGTTTGTAGGTAATTTAATGGCCAATAAATAAATAGAGAATTTTTAAATTGAGACATTTTTTACATATTTACCACTAATTTTCCCAGAAATTGTGTCTACTACAACGGTAAAAAGTATAAATTGCGGTTTCCACTCTGACATCTTATGCGAGTGTTAATGCACTTTGAAATAAGAGTGATAACTGACTATTGTAATTTGGTTTAATAAGAGTTTATGCAAGCTAGGAAGTGCTAAATAAAAATGAAGGCGTAGGAACTTCTGGTACCTATATAATCTGCATCTCACAGATGGCACTATTTTACAAATCAGAATGTTTAAAGGTAGTACTTTTAAAACGTTGGGTACCTAATATTAATATTTTTCTAAAATATAATAAAGCATTTTTAAACAATAAAATGTATTGGTACCGTATAATAGCTGTTCTATTTTAATTTGTATAGTTAATATTAATTTTACTGAATTTTCTTCTAACCTAATGTGTCTTAGATGTTGATATTTCGTAAATAAATATTCTAATGTTTTGTTCTGTATTAAATTTGAGTAAACTGAAATAAAATAATAATACTTGTACTTGTTTTTATTTAAAACGTAATTTAGACTGTACTAATAAAATTATTTATATTTAATTATTTATGGCCTTAACTTTTCTAAATAATTTTAGTTACTTAGAAATTAGTTCAACAAAAAATAACCATTCTGCTTATTAAAAAAAATCATTAAATTTTATTTATTAAATTCAAGTAAAGTAATAAAAGCAAAGCAGAAATACAAAAGGACAGTCGAAACCAAACAAACAAGAAAGATTCTATGCATTTTACAGCTTATGAAAGTTTAATATAACTTTAAAATGTGTTGCAAGTTTATCCAAATATGCTCTCATATGGTTGCACCGTTAAATTCTTAATTGCAAGTACTTCTTAGAGCAAGCTTTAGATCAAATTATGTGTCACGACAGCTCATCATCCAGAATGCGTTCTCGCTATGTTGATTTATTTTGGCCAGATGAGAAAATTGCCACATTTCTTTATAACTTTGATAAGTCGCTATTTTATTGTTAATTTTAAAGCATCAATAACCACAAACGTTGAACTTAAACCCCTGAATAAATATAAGGGTATTTATACGAAAGGTTTATTACGTAAAAAGTAAAATTTAATAATATACAAAGTGAGCTGTTAAAGACATGAATTTTAATGTTTCACCAGTTTTTTGTTAAATTGACACCTGAAATAATGCTTCACATTAATTGGCTTGTTTAATTTAGTCCATACCTTAATTATAATTTTCTTTCAAAGGTATGTTTTCAAATTACGTCCTAAATTTCAATACGTGGATAAGCCACTGAAAACCGGAAGTAAGATGTTGTCATTTTAACGGGTTATCGTTTTGAATCTTGGGACCTTCCCGGTCTCGTCAAGGTCACGGATAGAGCCTATCTCGTACGTTTATTTATTCAAAGGACAAAAGTAAGGCATGAAGTAGGTTATGCCGATAGTAGGCTATGATCAAAATCGCTTGACAACACCATCTGTCAAATATTGTTGATTGAAAACAGGCTTAAGATTTGTAAAATAATGTCGCAAGCAGAAAAAAAGGTGGAATTTTTGTTGATTTTTTTGACTGAACTTGAGAAAGTGCAATATATGAGACAATAAAGACCATAAAAAACGACGCAGATATGACGCATATACCAGTTTCGGGAAGACCCCGTTAGATCCGCCGAAACAATATAAACGCTTTAGTAGAGTTAGCACGACAAAATCCACGTCTAGGGCTTGAAAATTTGCTAATAAATTTCAAAATCAACGAAGAATAATAGTGTGTGAAACTGGTTCGTATGTCGTTGAAAAAATAAGCATGCATATCAAGGAATTCAAAAAAAAATCCCTGTAATGTCACCTCTACAAAGCCAACGGAAAATAGGTTTTTGTCAACGTTTTCGAGAAGATAATTTTTGTAATGTTTTTATAACTGACGAATGTTTTTTCAAGATTGATTCAAATCACCTAAAAATCCTATCAAGGTAAAATGTTACCGTTCAAATTTCCTACTAAAATAATGGTTTGGGAAGCAATATCTCAGCGTGATATATAGTTGACGGTACCGTTAATAGTGCAAAGTAATGTGATATTCTAAATGGTTTTCTTTCTTGAAATGGCTCATGCTTTATATCTAGACGGTTGGTTTTTTCAGCAGGATAATGTCATACTTCTACTTATACTCAAGCTTGGATGCAAAAACAGAGAACACCAATTGTAAATAATTCCATGGCCAGCAGCATCACCAGATCTCAGTCTCATTTACAAGATACAGCGCACAGCGCCATGAAATAAAATAGGTTTGATTCGGTCGTTTTACAGCCCTGGACCACCATCCCGAAGATTATGGTGGTGATCTAGTTTCGGGTGTACCTGTACGTTTAGTTAAGGGGTTTGAGTTAAATTGTATAAGTAAATAAAATGAATTATTTGTTGTACTATACTATAGGCGTCCAAATAAAATTTTTAAAAAATCAGCGTAAAAAAATCATGTTCAATTGAAAATTCGATAAACTGGTACGAATTTAACATGACGTAACAAAAAGGCGGTATGTGTCAATGTAAAAACTACTTATTGAATTTATATACTATATGTAACACATATATACTGTGACTATGTATTGAACTAAACTGGTCTTAACAAATGGAAAAAAATCATAACGAGGGAAGTTTCGGGTAAAGGAAATTTACCGATTTTTTAAGTCTAAATTTGTATATTACTTTAAAAAGTAAATTGAGTAGATTTATAAAAGAGAACACTAATGACATTATTTAAGTCACGTAACGTGATAATATACGTATTTATCTCCATTATGTTAAAAAGTATAAAAAGATAAAATTGAACAAGTAGCATAACGTAACTTTTTCGTGTTAAAGTTTACAGAATATTTTATTCTGGAAACTTTGCCCGTTCATAATTGAAAATGGGGAGTAAGGCGCTCGCCAATTAGCTTATGTGACGTGAGAGTTCGTGACACCGAGTTTTCGGTAAGCAATACGAAAATAAGTGCAATATTTGTTGTTTTTATATTCGAGGGTTTGACACACGTCCTAACATAACGTATTGTGTCGCAGTTCGGTTTTTCAAATATTTATTCAAAAAAACCAACTGCGGGATTGCGCGAGTGCCTTATTTTGTGAGTGAGTTCAATATCAATCAACAGTGATTTTTAATAAGGGTGCTTTCCTAAATACGTCTACTGCGTTTGGTCATATAATATCCTCTATAATACAGTTCGGAAACGGAATGTCGAAAATGTCATTAGAAAAAAAAGGTTTAGATTCAACTCAAAAATTTTTAAGAAGGTATTTAAGAATTTCACAAAAGAATTTATCAGTATTTTTCTATTTTTCTCAATTTATTAAAGCATGAGTTATTTTTCTTGCATATTTTTTAACAAACGTGTTAAAATACATAATTTCTAAAATATTATTTGAAAATATGATTTTCAAATGCAAGTTACCTAAAATATTACATTTGAATTTAAAAAAAAATAGTGTGCATATTAATAAGTCAGCATAATGCGAAACACTATCTTTAAAAGCGAAAACTAGAGATGAGACTTGTGGCTGACTCAACTTTTTTAGGAGATTGTCATACTTTCTCGAAAGTTTATCAGTCTTAATTTTCTTATTCGATTATGTTCGCTGCTTGCTGAAATTATGCAACCAGCTGTCGAAAAAGCTGATTCATTTGTAAAAAACTCGGAGCATTTCACTGGAACTATACGAGACATCGTTCTTGAAAAAACGATATCATAGCAAGCCTAGATGTCAAGTCGTTTTATCCCAATATTTTCATCGACGAAGCATTGGACGAGATTGGTATGAACGAGGATTTCCAGGCACATATAATACAATTTTCGGAGCATTGCTCTATTCCTGCGTCATCAGGAAACCGGCCACAAAATAATTTTCAATGGGTATAAGACTAGAATAATCTGAGAATCCAGAGAAATTAAAAAACAAGGTGAAAGGGACGGAGAACTTATTTATAGAAACATATTGACGATTTTTTTGTCGGGTGGAAATTATTTAAAAGTTATATTTTTTAAATAAATTCTGCCATGTAGAATCAAATTCTAATTTTTTTTTCGATATCTAATTTCACCAATTTCAAGATTTGGTCAATGAGACATGTCAAAAATCGATTTATTCGTTATTAGATATGAAGGTATGCGCGTACAAGTTTTCCCGAAATGTTAATAATAACATTTTTTCCCAAATGTAACATTTTTATTTGAATTTGCTTGAATTTACAAATCTGTGAATAGTTCTTGTCAGTGAATTTATGTTTATTTTTAGTTAGGGTTTTCTCCAAGTTCCATTCATCTTTCAACATAGTGTATATTAATACATCAGAAAGCCCAATAAGACACACATACTTCGTAATACTTAGGTAGGTTTAAATACTGGGTAAAAAACTGCCTAAATCTGCTCAAGGTAATGGCCCTAGCTTCAAATTCCCCCCCCCTCATTAGTAAAAAAAGACAAAGATAAAAATAATAGGCAGTAATAATGACAGACTTAACAAAGCAAATCAATACAGGTTTATTCATTTTTTAAAAACAAGCATATTATTTTGATGCTAAAGTGAACTGTAGGGTTCTTTTTGATGAGCAGTTTATTTTTTCAAAAAGGGCATTTTTAAACCTTGCCAAGTAGTACTTTTAATGTACACACTCACGAATAATTATAGTAATAAAAGAAGAGTTAAACTGTTTTTCATGACGTTTCATTATATTTTCATATTCCCTTAAATAATAATATCCGCATTCCTTTCTTATTTCCGTTTTGGAGGATTACACACTTCCTAACTTCACGTTTCCCACAGTCTTCTTCGCCGTTAAGATATTTATCTACATATTGTCAAGATTTTTATTTTATTTTTTAAACACGATCTACAGTTTGAATCATTCAAAGAAGTAAAATCAATTGTAAATTATTTAGGAATTTGCTAGCGAAAAAAGTTAACAACATTTCTAACTGATGTTAGTTGGCAGTTCTCATCAAACTTGGCAAAGCAAGGAACCACAAGGTGTCTTATGTTTGAATACACATATTTGAAAAACTAAAAAAGGTATAACTTTAATGTTCGGTCTATAATTATAACAAACGGCGTCGAATGGTTAATGGTATTCTGAATTAAAACTGTTTATTTTTAATTTTTTTTATTTTTCTCTTTATTCTGAATATGTTATATAATAGGATGTCAGAAAATAAGTTCTAATAATGTTAAAAAAAATTGATAAACGCCGTTTTTCTAATGGAGAACCCTATTTATATGAGTGCGGACGAATTCGAGTTTTACAGATAATAATTAATATTTAAAAAATGATAGAGGCAAATATAGAAAGCACTTTAAAAAATATTCAGAATGATTAAAATATATGGAATACAAAAACTTATTAATACACATAGTATTCCCGAGGGTGAATTGAAATTACAAAGTTGCTATTGAGTTAATGTAAATCTGACAATGTTGCAATTGAAAAAAAGAGCGGGGTTTGTTACAGTCATTAATCAAATTTTAAAATGATACATGTTTTAGTTTTCCAAATTCGTCTAAAGTTACATCGAACTAGGATGGCTGCCAACGGATTTTTCTTTTATTTTGATCAAGAGCTGGAAATCGTAAACCAACAACGAAGAGCAGAAATAAAACAACATATACAACAGTATATTATGAATTACAATTTTTATCACCACCTTTTTTTATTATTTAAACTGATGTTCCCAATGAAGTATACAAATTCAAATTAAAACTTTCAAGTCTATTTTAATGTAGCATATATCATTCCAGAAACAGAATGAAAAAATAAAAAGTGGAAAAAAGATAATTGAAATCTTATGTCATTTAGTACGATTTTTGCCATTTCCATACACACTAAGTAATCGATCATCAAGGAGAGTGTCAAAAAGTCATCTTTTAACAATAAATTTATTACCAATTGATGATAAGAATGGGGGGATTATGAAAGATGAGAATAAATTTGGATTGCATTACAGTCCTTTCGCCCTACGTAATTATCTGTTTGAAAACAAATTAGTTTTCTGAACTAATAGAAATATGAGCAAGCAAATTTTAATTGCCAGACTGTACATGTATAGGGTAAAAGGAAAATTAAAAGAAATTACATAAATTTATGTATAAGCTACGCAACTCGGGAATGAATGATAAGGGACCTTTATAAAGATGATGGTTGTTTTGTAGGTTTTTTAAAATTTGGATTTATATTTATATAATGACTAATATAGCCACTAATGTTTCTTTCTCATTTACTGGATGTCTGTTTTTTTCTTCCCTCGTAAAAGGGAAGTACTACAATCGTGAAAAATCACCCTCCAAAATTGGATGTCGAAAAACATGTTTTCTCAATTTCGTTGGTCTGTCTGTGTGTGTCAGTTTGCCTGTCTGTCCCCTGGTCAGGCTGCGAACAGGCAGACCGACACTGCCTGTTCGTGGCATAGCTAAAAAACAAAAACTAAGGGTCATATTGAGATGACCTGGTAACATTTTGGTAAAAATAAAATATGGCAAAATAACATGGCGGCCTAATGAAATGTTAAAAAAAATATTACTTAAAAAATACTTATCCAATTTACCTCAAATTTTTCAAATCAAGATGGCGGAACAAAATGGCGACTTAACGAAATATTTAAAAATTCAGCTTGAAAAAACTTTATACTAGAGATGAACAAGTAAAACTGCGGTACTAATTTAAGATGGCGGCCGAATAAAATATTCGCAATCGTGAAAAAATCACCCTCTCAGGTTTTACATATTTTCAGGTTTTAGCGTCCCTATAGGCCAAAAAATATGGTTTATCAATTCCGTTGGTCCGTCTGTCGGTTTATCTGTCTGCCTGCCGGATCGCAGCATCGCTTAAAAACTGCTCATCAGATTGACATCAAATTTTAGTCAAAAATTAAGGATCATATGGGGATGACCTGGTAATATTTTGATAAAAATCTAATATGCCCGAACAAGTTGGCAGACTAGTGAAACGTTAAAAAAATTATTACTAATAAAACTAATTATCTAATTTCCTCAAATTTTGAACAAAAATCAAGTGGTTCATAGGAGTGAATTGGTAACATGTTGGTATAAATACAAGATAGCAAAACAAAATGGTTGCCTAATGAAATATTTAAAAAACGGGCCTGAAAAAAACAACTTATATTAGATTTCATATTTTGTGCACGCATTAAGTGTGATATGGAGATAAACTGGTAAAGTTGTGGTACGATTTCAAGATGGCGGAACAAAATGGCGGCTAAATAAATTTTACTTCCCTCGTAAAGGTAATGGTAATCGTGAAAAAAATCACCCTCCGAGATGTTTTCAATTCTTTACGTTTCAGGGTCCCTAGAGGCCGAAAAACATGTTTTCTCAATTCCGTTATATAGGGATGACCTGGTAACAGTTTGGTAAAAATCCAATATGGCAAAACAAAATGGCGACCTAGTGAAATGTTAAAAAATTATTACTAAAAACTGTTTATCCAATTTAGTTCAAATTTTGCACAAAAATCAAGTATTATGTAGGAATTAACTGGTAAAATTTTGGTACAAATCCAAGATGGCGGAACAAAATGGCGGCTTAATAAAATATTTAAAAAATCAGTCTGAAAAAGTTACTTATTGGACTGATTTCAAAATGTGTGGCATAGCTAATTGTAGTACAGAGATTAACTAGTAAAACTGTGGTATTAATTGTAGATGGCGGAAGCAAATGGTAGTCAAATAAATTATTTTGAAATCGTTAAAAGAATCACCCTCTCAGGTTTCACATATTTTCGGATTTTGAGCGTTCCTGGATGCGGCGTAGCTTAAAAACTACTTACATGTGGGAATGATCTGATAATATTTTGATAAAAATCTAATTTGCCAGAACAAAATGGCGGCCTAGTGAAACGTTAAATAGATTATTACTAAAAAAACTAATTATCAAATTCCTCAAATTGGGAACAAAATCAAGTGTTACATAGGAATGAACTGGCAACATTTTGGTATGGTTATAAGATAGCAAAACAAGATGGAAGCCTAATAGAATATTAAAAAAATCGCCTTGAAAAAAAAACTATTCATTAGATTAAGTTCAAATTTTATGCAAACATTAAGTGTGATATAGAAATAAACTGGTATAAAGTTGTGGTACGAATTCAAAATGTATTTTATTCTTTTAATATATATTTATTTTAAATGTATTTTAAAGTATTATCATAAAACAAGTCTTTGAATTGACTTTAAATTTTTGCAGAAAAATTAATTTGGTACGAATTTAACATGTCGTAACAATATGACGGTGTGTGTCAATGTAAAGTTACTTATTGAATTTATTTAAAATTATACCCAGAAATCAAGTGTGGCATAGGTAGAAACTGGTAAAATATTGGTAGGAATCCAATATGGTGAAACAAAATGGCGCCCAATAAAAATATTTGAAAAGATAGTATATGTGTGTGACTAAATGACTATGTACTGAACTAAATTGGCTCACAATTCACTATTGCTAATGAAAGGAGGGATTCAAACGAAGGAAGTTCCGAGTAAAGGAAGTGACCGATATTTTTGTTTTAACATACCTAACTCTCTGAACGATTTTTTATATATTTATGTCTATTCAGTCTGTTTTTTAAGGACATATAATTTCATTACATTAGGTTTATTTTTTTGGGATGCTACCAAATAAAAACTGCTTTTGTGCTTAATCAAGTTGTAGTACTGGCAGTCACACGGGATTAACTTCAAGCGTATGTTCAGATCGAACGTGTACAAGCATCTTCGATCGTCTACAAATAAAGCAAAAAATAAAAGCATTGGCTTTGAAGTTTGAATGGCAGTGTTAAAATTTTCAAACCACTAGTCGTTTAATATTAATTAAAATTAAACTTCAAAGCCAAAAGCTAAAAATAACGTTTTATTCGATTTGGTACATTAGTCTTATTCATTCTCAGGATATTTTAAAAGTTTCATCGTAGAAATGTGCAATTGACTTTGTCAAGTACGATCGAACGCCAACGGTTGTTATGACAATCGTCGAGCGTCCACTAAAATATAAACATTTTTTAAATTCAAACCAGTCGGTCACGCTTGGTCGTACTCGATCGCGCGTGATTGATGCTATGTGTCGGTTGATTACAATTATCAATTTAGAACAATGCTCACATAATTTGCTTTTTCAAAATAATTAATAATTAAATTCAAACTTCAAAACCAAAATATAATTTATAACGAAAATAACAATTACAAATAACGTGCTGCTTGATTGATTTCATTATTCATATTTATCCCTACGATATTTTAAATATTTTATGGTTATAACGACAGCAGTCGAGCGTCGACTGAAAAATAAACATTTTTTAAATTAACACGGGTCGGTCACGGTTGGTCGTACTCGATCGCGCGTGGTTGATGCTATGTGACGGTTACAACTAAATTATCAAATTAAAACAATGTTAACATAATTTGCTTTGTTTTTAGTTGATGGCACACGATCAAAGACGCTTGTACACGATCGATTTATGTGGCTGCAGCCTATGGCACAAAATTAGATATCGTGCTATGTTTCTTTTTTTAGTGTTATTTCCATTGGTTATACCGAAGACCGATTATACTTTCCATAGACAGTCAGGCATCAGTCAACTTCATAAATTTACATTAATCGCACGTGTCGTAGTTTAATAGTAATAATAGCTCGCCTCGAGGCTCACATTCAGCAAGATTTGATGCGATGTTGTTAGTGGCGCGAACTGGCAATCCTGGCCGTGAGATAAGGAGCTCCGCGGAAATCTCTTTATCAACTCTACTGAAAGACGGCAAAGTATACTTTTTTTAACGGTGTTTTGTTGGGTATTTTATAAGTTTCTTATTTTATATTAACATTGTCAAATTGGAATTACTGTCCGACGTTTTGCATTCGACGAGATGTTAACACGTGACGCGTACGATAGGCCATTCTTGGCTTCACTACAATTTCAGTTACTGACTACGCACTAAGCCAACCAACCAACCAACCAACAAGTTTTTAGTGAGAGGATTGCTGCGAATTTATTGAAAAGTTTGTATTCTCGACAGTAATTATTTTAACTTACAACTCAGCAGAAATAAAGTTAGGACTATTAAGAAATCATGTTTCTTGGGATTAGAGCGTGTCAAGTTGGACTTAATATCAATTGGATTGTCACATTAGATATTAATACCAATTTGACACGGTCTAATCCCAAGAACCATGATTTCTTAATTGGCCAAAGCCGTGAAAGCTTCCGTTCTAAAGTTACGAGTGAAATTCAGAACCGGCGTATGTTTAAATGCAGGAAGTTTGTAAGCTCTGATAATAATAGTTTGTATTTCAGTGTTCAAATAAAAAGAGAATATATATTCTACGTCCATTAATTGTGAAATATTTAAAAATGCAAATAAATTTCAATCAGTCGTAAATTAGAATTAAGAACAGGGTCGCTCATATCTCAAAAGCCTTTGTTGTACAGGGTAAGACATAAAGTGTAAGTACATGTAAATTTTACAAAGTTTAAGCTGGCTGCATAGCAAATATAAAGAAAACTTTGAGTGATACTATGCTATGTAAACAATTAGGCTATGATCGAACTGCAAGATACCAAACTCGCTGTAATTCATTGATTAATGAGCTTAAAGAACTGGGAATATTGGACAATAAAGATATAATTAAATTAAAACATTATTCGTCAGTTTCAAAGAAAACGCACAAGCAGGGAATAAAAATGAGACCAGTAGTGAGCTGTATCAATTTTTACCGACATACAAAATAGCTTCCTTATTACATGAAATACTATCGCCACTAACAACAACTTTCTATGCAATATAAAAAATTCTTTTGATTTTGTAGAATCAATTGTAACGGAATAGAGAAAGACAGAGTATATAAATTCTTAATTTATTTTTTTCTCATGAAGAAATGCTAAACATTTAAGTTTTAAATTCTATGTGTTTATTATATTATAAGAAAAAGACTGCTGTTTTTATTAAAATTTTGTTACTGTTTTTTGTTTAGTTTTTAAAATTTACCTGCAAAATGTGTGTCTAAAAAACGGCATGGATGGCATAATACATAATTTATTTTTAAATAAATAGGAAATTTGATTTTTTTTCAAAATAAGAATGGGTGTTAAAAATGTAGGGCCCACAATCAAATTTCGCGAGGGGGGGGGCCAAAATTCCTAGTTAGGCCACTGGAGTGTAGAAGCTAGAAGGCAGGCAAACTATGTAAAGGACTTTATTTAAACAAACTAAAAACCAAAGTATACAAAAACAATATAAACAAGAACGGAAAACTAAATATCATTTATCTCAAACGCTATCTTCTAGACTGTATAGGCAGATTAGTAGTATAGATAAACCTTCTCAAGTGGTAATCTTCTATGCCTCCCTTTTCAGTTTCAGAGTTCATGGTTCCATATGGACCTGCGGCGTAGAAAGCTTTCATTTAAGTTAAAGCTAATAATAACTGAAATATTTTATTTGGTTCGATTCAATTATAATGAATTGTCAATTTACTATGTTAAAAATACAATAGAATATTTTATAGTAGAAGGCGTTTCAAAAATTCTATGTTTTTTTTTTGGAAAGCATTATTTCCCTTCAAAAAAGATTGGCTGAGAGGGTTTTTCTTTGCCTTTTTTCGCCAATGTCTTTTTGAGCCCGAACACTGATAAGTTAGTTTAAGTTTTAGATATTTATATAGATACTATTAACCTATTTAGATGGAAATGTAATTATTTTTTTAATTACATACATAAAGTAAGGGTTCAGTGTGAGTCCATGACGATACAATGCATTTCAGCGAACAAGAGGCAGTTCTTGTCAAATTAGGTGTCGAGCTTTTTTCTGATTTCTAAAACAATCTTTAGTCTGTGTCAGAGTTCTGTTTATTACAGTTGATTTTAAATTCTTCTTTTGTGGTGGTTTATAGGGCTTTAAGTATACAGTGAATTGTGAAAGGTGAGGGTTTAACAAAGATTTCTTATTTTGATTCTAGTGTTTATTTGGGGATTAATTTGTATGTATTTTCAAGAGTTAAATTTATGGTTTATTTAAAGATTTTTTTTTCTTTTCTTTTGCACTAAGTTTGGAGATTTTAAGTAAATTCCGTCATGTTCTAGATTTAAAGTACTTTTTTTGTTATTAATTTTAAGTATTATTTTTGTACAATAATTCACATCCGTATTTTTGTTAATAGATCTTTAATTTGTTTTTAAAAACCAAATCTTTTATTTAAATAAACCACCTGCTAGTTAAAATAAGTATATTCAAGAAGATGATACCATCGTTGTTGCAGTTTGTTGTTGTTCGAGATATAAGTGGCCGCAGAATTGGTAAGATAAGATGTTTAATTAAATTTATGCTAACAATTATATTTGATAACATATTGTAAATTATAATTTACGAAGAATCCTACAGTGTGTCTTTGATTTTACGTATTATATCTTAGTTAATTTCAGTATTGTGATAGCTATGTCTCAAATAATTTTAAATATTATAAATAACCGCTCTATAATCCTGTTACACAACAAAAAAAATATAGTTTTGCCTCCGGATTACTGATCTCTCTAGACGTGGTTTCTTTATTTACGAATATACCCAAGATGCTAGTTACACAAATTTCAAATAAACATAAACGTCACATTAGGGCTTACACTAACTTTCCTCATGAAATTATATTAAAAATGGTAGACCTTTGTTTTGATACCAGCTATTTTTCGTTTAAGGGCACCTTTTACCAACAACTTGATGGTAGCGTAATGCGCCCTGCTAGCCCCGTACTAGCTAATGTAGTAAGCATAGTATACTGTCTAGTGTGTGAAAAAAATGTCATTTGATATACCTTTTTTGCATATGTTGCATACAATAATGGCCATGTCTAGGCAAAAATGTAATGAAATTCTTAACATATTTAATGACGTTAATGATAAAATCAAATTTACAATGGAAGTAGAAAATAATAAAAAAATACCATTCTTAGATGTATTAGTGATTAGAGGTGATGACGGGAATTTAAGAATAACCTGGTACATGAAACCTACAAGTTCCGGCAAAATTCTTATCATGTTAATCAACATAAAGTAAATACTATAGGTAACCTAATTTACCGAGCACACAATTTAAACCATCCAGATATCTGGGAAGATAACATTAGAAAGATACAAGAATTGGCGCGAAAAAATAACTATCGTACCAAATTTATCAACATACGCTTGAATCAAATCAAAACAAAATATGAACAATACATTTTTCACTAACTCTGGAGAGAGTAATCACAGATACATTCGTTTCCGATCTATACACAGTTTGTCACATAAAATTAAAAAAGAACTGGATAACGATAATATTCAAATTGTCTTTTATAATCTCAACACTACATCTAAACTATTTTCAAAACTAAAAGATCCAATTCCCACAGTTAATCAATCTGAATTAATTTACAGTATCCCCTGTTCTTACGAGAAAATATATATAGAACAGATCAAAGGTAATTTGAGCAACGTGTACAATTTTCTTCTTAATAGGATCCGATTAAAATAGAACCATTATCTGCATATTAATTATAATTATATATATATATATATATATATATATATATATATATATATTCATTCCGGGTGTACATCCGTTCACTACTGTCGTTCTGAAAAGAACAGTTTTGCTGACGTTTCGCCAAAATCACATTTGGCATTTTCGAAGCTTTCTTTCTCGTGTCCGAATAGAGACTGAAAACGTCAGCAAAACTGTTCTTTTCAGAACGACAGTAGTGAACGGATGTACACCCGGAATGAAAACACATTGTATTTTTCCATCCGTGAAGGAGTAAAAATCAACATATATATATATATATATAAATATACAACAAATAAATGTATGTATGTATGTATGATGTGTTGGATTATTTATTATTTTTGTTTTTGACAAATACTGCTCATGGGTAAGTGTAAAGTGTTCATGTTACACTGATATATGCAGATAGAAAGTTTTCTTAGTTTGTATTTAGATACAGCATATGAATAAAGAAAATGTACTAAAATCGACAACACTGCATTTTGCTGGTCAAAAAAAATTATCCCACCGGTACCAACAGTAACGGATGTGTTTGCCTTTTGGCCGGTTGCAAAAAGCTCAATTAAAGTTTAGAATGTTTAAAGGAATGTCAAATTTGACAGCGAGTTCCTAGATTTCTATAAGCAGCTTGTCAAATCCAAAAACTCGGTTAAATATTCTGAACAGCAATTAAGTTTGGTGCAACCGGCTGTTTGTCTTTAGCATAATGTGGTACGGTTTCTTTACCCTTTTGAATTGGGGGCGGAGTTACCTTCTTCTGAGCGGGGTTGCCTGGTGGTTGCAGACTCAAAAACTTTACATATTTTAATGAAAGAAAATTAATAATTGTTCGAATAAAATAATAATCATAGGCAGCTATGTACATTAATTAGTGATACATTTTCTATCTTAGAAATATTCGACACCACATGGTTATTGAATATACAATAATTAAGTAATAATTTAAAAGTAATACCTGCATTTTCCATGGTTAAGACCACTTTGTAACAAAATGATTGCTGTAACTAATGTAGTAATTAAATCTTAAACAGTTACGTAGGTGAGTAACCAGGTTTATACTATCCTTATTAGTAATAGATAAAAAGATTGTTAGTCTGATGTAATTGTTCATGTATATAAAATTATGATTGTTTTAGCCTAAAGCAGATGCAATAAAGGCATCGAAACGTTGCTTGGTAATAAATAAGATTTAAGCAGATCTACCGTCCGCTATTCCCGAAAAATTTTCAACCTAGAAAACTTTATCTTTATAGCGCCTCAATTAGCTCCCTAACTATACCAATTATTGGTACAGGCATATTGCCATGTGGTTCCAAGACATACAAAATTATACAAGTTTATAAAGTGCAGGAACGGTCAATTTTCTTTAAAACGGCCTATGCTATTTTAACAACATTTTCTACATAGCGGCAATATAATGCGACACGCTAAATTCAAAATATGTATTAGCATGCCGCTACATTTCTAGCCTCTTCTGTAAACGCAGGACGTTTATTATTGAAAATGATATCTTTTCTTTCTTAAATTGATTCCTCAAGCTGATTAATTATTATAATCGTAAAATGTATTCCTTAAATAAAGTAACAGAACCTACTGTTGATTTCCAGTAAAGTATTTACATAAACAAAGAAAATTGTTTGTTATAACTTAGGATATTTTACCATGATGTAATAAACTGAACTATGATCGATTCTGGTTTTGTTTTTTACATTGCACCATCGAGCTATACCTTAAGATACTTACTCCGTTTCCCCATTGCGTTCATAAACTACTGTACATCAACACATCCCAGTAGACTGTGGCCAGCAGCCATATGCATCCGCGATGACTTCAGTTCCGCGGCAAAAGAATTTAAGGAACTAGTCTATCCTGGTGCCGTCGACTGAAGCAACGCTTTTGTCTAGAATTATTGAAGGTTAATGCATTTCTTATGTAGCCGATGTATAAAGTATGTAAATCCTTGAAAAAATGCATTGGCATTTAAAAACAAACTTTAGCGACTGCGTGCTGTATTCATTTAGGTACGGTTACAGAAAAAAATAGTTTTTATTGGGAAAAATTGGGATATTTGAAGCTCAGGATTCGGGCAGAGATACGTTTAATCGCGCCAGAAGTTTTGAACGGGTAAGAGAAGAATTCTACCATCGTCTGTGCCCACAAGTTAATGGGGCACCTTTTTAACAATTTTTACACTAGAAAGGTAAGATTTCAGTTTTATTGTTATTATTAATGTTATTATATTTACAAATTGATTTTTAATAAATTTCTGACACATGGTTTGACAGATGTCAAAAAAAATGTTAATGGCAAATTATTTTTTCAATAAGCTTTCAAAAAGTTGCCATCAAAGGTATCTTCCAATTTGAAAAAAAAATTGCTTAGGCCCTTTGGGGCTCCAATTTTTGTTTACATGACAAAAACGAAGCCTATAAAAAATCTTTGGGTCCTATTTCAGGATTTTAGAGAAATCTTATTCCCGGATCCGCTATAAGCAGCATTCCATTTAAAATCCCCATCCTATATATACATATATATATATATATATATATATATATATGTATATATATACATATATAGATATATATATCTGTTCCGCTATTTATAGGTACCGAAAGTAATCGAGAAGTGCTAGATATTGCTACCATGTTGATGATATAGGAACCGGCACATAGATATAGGAACCGCACCGTTCAGACGCTTCGAAAAGATTACGTCAGAAATCATGGTAGTAGGAAATAGGGGAGTAAATCACGTGCTGTCGATAGCTTCTTATTGGTGCGAATAAATTAATGGACAAATATGTTAGCTGTTCCTTAAAGGAATATTTAAATTAAGGTGAAGGGGCAAGTTTTCTCTTCTCTGTTAGTAAAATATATAAGAATATAAGAAATTTAAAGAAAAAGAGTCCTATGATTAAAAATATTTAAATTAAGGTGGAGGTGAAAGTTTTCCCTGCTGTGTTAGTAAAATATATAAGAATATAAGAAATTTTGGTAACTTGATTTGACCAATGACTGACGTTTAAATTTATTGTTATTTATAGAGGGTGTGGTGTTGAATTCTTCATGACAGATGTGATTTTTTTTAAATTAGGACACTACATAGTTATACATTTAGATAGTGTCTTTAAATACTATTAAATCTTAGTCTAGTAATCGCGTCGGCGTCGGTTGAGTTCTTGAATTAATTGGAATCAGATTCGACAAGATAAATTCTACATCTTCATTAGGACTTTTCCTCAGCGCCAAGATTAGGCCCTCAGATTTAAAATCAGATATAGATCACGCGCATTTGTGGGGAATTTCATAATTTAATATTACTGAATCTGAGTTTCATCTTAATAAAAAGGACACCAAGATCGTATTTATAATCATGTTCAGATCATTAATATTTAAAAAGAGACAAAAATACGTAAACAATATGCCTTAAAACAGCCATTTTTAAACTATAAAAAAACTAGAAATTACAGAGTAATCCAGTTTTACCCGACGAACGAGGGAGGTTCTCAATTCGTCTGTGATGTATTTTATATGCATTTTCGCGGGTTTCTCCGGAACGTTGACCGATTTTAAGGTTCTAGGGCTCATTTTGTTCGGGGGTTTTCCAAGTTGGACTCATTTTTTTTGCTACGAAATTCTTGAAGGGTGGGGTTTTTTAGTGAAAAATTACAATATTAGAAAAATAGTCGCCGATTTCTCCGGAACGCTTTGACCCATTTTAGTGTTCTAGTGATTTGACGTTTCAAAAATATAAGGGATGAAAGGTGTGACAGGGGGTAAAAAGGGCGAAAAGGGGGTACAAAATGGAAATGTTTGGAAAATATACGGTTTCGATATATCATAAGATTCAGTCCGTATTTATTTTTGTCACATGCAACCCTTCTTCTTAAGGGTAGCGGGAAGGGGGTGGGTAAAATATAAAATGGAAATGTTTTTGAGGTCAAATAATTTATTTTGGGGGGTACAAAATGCGTATATACCTTTTTTAGCTTTCTCTGTACAGGGTGGAGGTAAAAAAGGGTTAATTAGTTAAATATTTCTATTTTCGGAAATGTGTGATTTTAAATATGGTTGGTTTGCGAAATTTTTAGGTTTTATGATTTGGCGTTTTAATAATGAAGGGGAGAGGGCAAAAGGGGGGTACAAAATGGAGATATTCGGAAAATATCCGATTTCGTTATATCATCAAGGTTTTAGGTCAGTTCGTATTTATTTTTGTCACATGCAACCCTACCTCTTAAGGGTAGCGGGAAGGTCGAGGGGGAGTAAAATATAAAATATATTGCTGCACGTCATTTTATAAGTTTTTAAAGTTAAAAAATTGATTTTGGGGGATACAATATGTGTATATACCTTTTTTTAGTTTTCTGTATACAGGGTGTTGAAAAAAATGAACTCATTACATACAAAAAACACGTTCTCTACAAATTAAACCACATTATCTCAAGAATATTGGTTTCTATATCACAAAATCTACTATACTGGGTGATAATAAAAATAAAAAATCACTAAAAAGTTCAAAATAAATTAGAAACTAAAAAGTAAAAAATAATTTAAACAAAGAATATTGCTTGTTAAAGTTTCAGTTATATACGTCGCCGCCAGGCCGATGCAATTTTTGAAGTCTCCGCCAATTCCTAACAAAGAATTGATGGAATGAGATTTTTTTGAAGGCGGTTCATTTTTTATAAAAATATTCACCACTTTACCATAGTCCAATATGAGACTATTATAAGGATTTTTATATAAGGGGGGGGGCGATTATTTAAGGTAATAAATATATACTGTTTTTTAAATTTTGTGTTGTCAAACCGTGGCCCTTAAAATTCATTGGAGATATTTGAAGTAAAAGATCTATATGGGTTTTATTTGGTTTCCATTATGTTTGGGGGTATTTTATTATTATTTTCTTCGTAAAAAGGAAGCATTTTATTCGTGAAAAAATCACCTTCATCCATTTTTCAGATCTTCACGTTTCAAGGTCCCTAGATGCCGGAAAACATGTATTTTCAATTCTATCTGTCTGTGTGTCTGTCTAATCGTTGGGCTGTCCGTCTGTCTGTTCGAGGCATAGCTAAAAAACTACTTATCCGATTGTCTTCAAATTTTAGTCAAAAATTAGGGGTCATATGGGAGCGACCTAATAACATTTTAGTAAAAATCCAACATAGCGGAACACAAATAAGGCATAAATAAATGTTAAAAACTATATGACTAAAAAGTGTTTTATTCAATCTATCTTAAATTTTGCACAAAAATCGAGTATTTCCTATAAAGATACTGGTAAAATTTTGGTAAGAATACAAATGGCGGATAGTACATTATTAAAAAAATAATCCTGGACTTTCTTTAGAAATGAATGTTTCATTTTATTAAGGGATTAACAAGAGCATAATTACACGTGTATATATTACCAAATGACCATTAAAAAATATTTGATGACATCCATTATTACCCATTACAAAAATGATTAGCCGATTTGTTTTAATATAATTTAATATGAAACAGTATAATATACAATATAAGTATTTGAAATAATTTATTATAGATCTTTTCAATTAAATACTTGTTCATACACCCTGTATGAGCCAATTTTCGACCACATATTCAATGTTACAAAGGAAGTCCATTTTGCAGGAAAAATGTAAAAGTCCAACCGAAAACGAGATAAGAAAAATAGTCTAGAACAGTAGTTTACGTACCTACATCGTTCTTCAAAAGCTGTTTCACTGACTCTTATTAATTTTTTTTGCAATCGATTTATTTTGTAACAGGAAATGTGATTAAATTTTGGCTAGTAAGTTGTGAAACACCCTATCCAAAGTTTACGGAATAAAATATAAGTTGCCTCACTTAGCGTCGGTACTTTAATATTTGCAGATCTAAACCGTGTCGCCTCTTTCCAGACCAGTTGTAAAATTCGTGCTGTTACGCTCTCTTTTAAAAGTAACATGGCTCCCCGTCAGAATTTTTTTATACCAGGTGATTTCAAAAAATATTCATTATTATGGGCAAAATTTACGGAATTGAAAGAATATTAGTTACATTTTACAATTTCAATTTTAAAGGATATTTAAACACGACTGATCCAGAAGTTATAGGGTAAAATTTTGACCAAATGACCAGATTAATGTAAATATTAAATAGGTAAACAATACAATAAATATATTAAATAAAAAACATCAATGCGATTATGTTAAATAAAGGTATATTTTTAATTAATAAAATAGTACAAAAACAAAATTATAAACTGTTGAAAGATAGATAATTTAGTGTCAAGTGTATTTTTTTTCGAGTGAGATATCTCTATTGACGGATTTTAAACTGAAATATATGCAAAACTTTTGTATACAGAGAAAGGAAATAATCGCGCAGAAAAGGTTCACAAGAATGACAGAATGTCAAATGTGAAAAATGTTGTTTCACTTTTTTCCAACATTTTCTTCAGAAGCCAACTCAGCGATGTATTTGTAAATATATTTTCCAGTGCGCTCACATATTTTGTAATACTTCTATATGGCACAAATAATCCTCCAGATGTGTCAGGATTGTAAGATTTCATAGTTTCTTTTTTCTCTCACAAGTTACTTTCGTGAAAACTTTTGCAGATTCCACAAGTATGTAGCTGCAAACACTTTCTTAAAAAAATATCCGGGTACGTAAACTAATGCATTTCCTTTGAAGGTTTTAAGATCTCGATAATCTGTGTGTGAAAATTCAATTTTGGTTTGGTTAGGGGTAAAGTTTCACCACATGGTTTGCCCAAAAAAATGTACAAGCAATCTCGATTGATATTTCTTGTAAACAGGTATTTATACCCTTTCGTCTGTAGTTTTCTAAATAAAATTCTAAAAGCCTTTATGGTCGGTCAATCTCCAACCAAAAATAAATTTGAGTTTTGTGTCTTTCTTTCCATCATTGTTTTCTACTCTTAAATCTTTAACAGGTTATTAATTTGATTCAGGAGGGTCATTTGTTTTTCAGTTCATGAATGCTTCAAAATTTCCTAAACAATCTGAGTTCAGAAGATCAATAAAATCATTCATATTTTTTATGAATTCAGCGGTGGGTCTTGCTTCTTTAGGAAGAACACAGAAATCAATATTGGTAAACCTCGTCACTGCTACTGAGTGGCTAAATATCATTTTCTTTTTTTTTAATTTGTTGGAATATATATGACCATTATATATTTTGGGAGCCATAAATACATTTTATTTGTTTTACCAATATTTAAAACGAATTTGTAGTTAAAAAAATTATTCCTAGTGTATTTCAGGAAGTAAGGAACGTCTACTAAATAGACAATCTCTTTGTGACCAACAAAAAAACTTGGACAATTTTCTGTAAGCATTAAAGTAGTTTTCACGAGCTTATAAAAGTTGGATGCTTGATCTGACACTGACACCTAAAACATCTAGGCCAGTAGCGTTCAACTTTCTGATCGTTTGAGCTCAAGGATATTTTGTAAAAAAAATATGCTATTCGTTGCTTCCAATTACTCGCAATTCCTCTTGCCATTAAAACCAAAACATTACCAGCAACTTCCGCAGATTATATTTTATTCCGTAAACTTTGTCCAAAATTTTAACTTAATCAAGCAGCGGAAAGTGAGTCAATATTGCATTGTTGTCGACAGACAGATAAAATGTCAGCACAGTTGGACACAAGGAAGAAGTTAAACAAATTTCTTATGGCATTTTCGCAACTGGAGAGAAATATGTTAATTTAAAATGTTGCGCAAAAGCCAATACGAAATTTGTTTATCCTTCAAATTGTATTTCCTGTAAATAAATCCTATAAAACGTATTATTATCGGCCTTGCGTATAAAGATTATTCCAGATCTAAACAACTCGATTATATATTTACGATTACACAGAGGAAAAAAGGGGATACAAATTTGGAGACTCTCGGGTATACATACTATTTTAATTATTGTAAAACTTTGAGGTTGAGATTTCTAAAGATAAAACATCGGCTTCGTTGATACCAATCCTATCAAAAGAAATACAGAAAAATATACATAAATAATGAGATATCTAGGGTTTTCAGCGATAAAAATTGGAAAAACTGAGGGCATGTCTCTTTATTTTTCTAAAGGGAGAAAATCTGTTTTTTTTTATGTGAATCCTAGGAAAAGAAATACACAAAAACATACCTACTTAATATAGACAAACATTAAGTAGATCTTTTCGGTTTTTTCGGCGAAAAAAAAGTGGAAACTGAGGGCACGTATTTTGTTTTCAATTGTTAAACTTATTTGATTTTGAGGGACTGAGGTTTCTAAAGGTAAAAAATATGCTTTTTTGTTATTAATCCTATGAAAAGAAATACAAAAAACATACTTACTTAAAATTAGTTTGATATATAGTAGGTTTTTTCGGAGGCAAAAAATTGGAAAAACTGAGGGCATGTGTTTTTACTTTTCTAAAAGTAGAAAATCTGTTTTTTTATTGTCAATCCAAAGAAAAGAAATACAGAAAATAATACTTATATATAAATTAAGTATATATTTTTGGAAATGGAAAAACTGAGGGCACGTGTTATTTTTCTAAAGGTAGAGAATCTGCTTGTTATCAGTCATATGAAAAGAGATTCTTAAAATGTCTTTTTATCGATCTCTGGATATTATTATTATTAATATTATTATTATTATTGATAAAATATGTAGTTAACAATTACCATTTAAAAATAACAACGGCTGCAATTTTACTACTTTTAGTCGGTTTTTCCTGCCACAAAAGAAACAAATCTGCCTTGGAAAAAACCTCTTACAAGTAATTAATGACTCCTGTATGGATAATTTGCCGAACCTAATGAGAGACGAATTTATTTATTTTTATTTAAATATTTTAAGTATTCAAGTAATAAACATCTAACAAATTGAGTTTTGTACGCCACCACACATAAACATTAACGTTGATAGTTTGACCAAAGCAATAACAATAAAAATTAAATCAAAAGCACTAGTCAAACGCATACTAGGATAACCTATAACATCATTTCCGCCCGGCGGCCGGTTCCAGTTATTTTAATACAAATACCAAATAGCCCAAAATATCACCTACCCGCCGAAGGCTGCTTTCGCAGTTCCCAGTTATATTATTTTCAATAACTCCAGTTATTGTTATTCATCAAGAAATATTATTTTCGTCGCCGTTCTTGAATATCGAGTCGTACAGGCAGGACGTGATAACTGGTAACTGCTTAATTTGATATCAAATATCAGTTATAACAGTTACTGGCGAATAACCGGTTATTGTTACCAGTTTTCGATATTTCGCGCACCACTACTGTCTAGTGTCTGTTATATATAAGTATTATTTTCTCTATTTCTTTTCTTTGGATTGACAATAAAAAAACAGATTTTCTACTTTTAGAAAAGTAAAAACACATGCCCTCAGTTTTTCCAATTTTTTGCCTCCGAAAAAACCTTCTAAATATCTAATTAATTTTAAGTAAGTATGTTTTTTGTATTTCTTTTCATAGGATTAATAACAAAAAAGCATATTTTTACCTTTAGAAACCTCAGCCCCTCAAAATCAAATAAGTTTTACAATTAAAAACAAAACACGTGCCCTCAGTTTCCAATTTTTTTTCGTCGAAAAAACCGAAAAGATCTACTTAATTTTTGTCTATATTAAGTAGGTATGTTTTTGTATATTTCTTTTCCTAGGATTCACATAAAAAAAACAGATTTTCTCCCTTTAGAAAAATAAAGACACGTGCCCTCAGTTTTTCCAATTTTTATCGCTGAAAACCCTAGTTATCGCATTATTTATGTATATTTTTCTGCATTTCTTTTGGTGGGATTGGTATCAAAAAAGCAGATTTTTTATCTTTCGAAATCTCAACCCCAAAGTTTTACAATAATTAAAATAGTGTGTATACCCGAAAGCCCCCAAATTTGTTTCCCCTTTTTTCCTCTGTGTAATCGTAAATATATAATCGAGTAGGTTAGATCTGGAATAATCTTTATATTGCATTTATTTACAGGAAATACAACTTTTTACGATTTCATCCCTATCCCTTGACCAGAATATATAGAAAATGATTACTTAAAAATAATTAAAAAATAATAAATAATCTGTTTTACAAAATTAAGTTTAGTTTTCTATCTCACAGCCCATACTTTACAAAATAATTGCTGACTTCTGACGCATATTTAGTTTTTATGAGACAAATTGATTTTGGATAGACTTTAACTAAATATTTTTATAGTAACATTATATGTCGGTAAATTTACAAGTTTACCCTTAACCCTTTCCACTCCAGCCGCATTTTCCTAGAGGCTTGCTGATACCAAATTACCGTTTTTATATAAAAACAGTATGGACTCTAGACACTTGTTAAGAAATGTATTTACATGATATTAGCTCTAAAAACATTAAAACAAAATGGCGTCATGCAGTTAAAAATTCGTGCTATACCAGGATATCCAGCGTTTGGATATTGGTAATATACCAGGATATCCGCCGTATGGATATCAAGAATAATGTGTAGGGTTTGACTTATGGGGTATGGAATGTTGTGATGTAAATAAACAAACAACGAAAAACAGTTTTTTTTAAATATTTATTCAGAACATACAATAATAATAAGAATAAAACAAAAGTTCTTATAAATATAAAATGACAAAAATAATCTAATTGTGAAACTGTTGAAAATGTTCCAAACTACATAATCCCGGTTTTTCTGGACACTGAAGGCACATATTCCTTGTTAATTTTCGAATGCCTTGTCTGTGACATACAGCACATACTTTTCTCAGTGCTCTCTTTTTCTCACCCTTAGGCAAATGGGCCATAACATGCTCAAGTTTAGGCCAGCAAGCCTTGGAAGTGGATTGTTTTGATTTACTTGTAGAAACCATATTTTGAAAACCTTCACTATATTTCAACAAAATTCCATTGCAGACTAATTTTATATATTCGTACATAGTAATAGGTGTACCCTCATTGGCGTGAATGTATAGTACTCTTGAATTCAGGAGCATGTGAAGTACGAGCTGCAAGGAGAGTTTTGTAAACCAAGTATAATTTTTGCGAATAGAGTTGTAAGGTTCTAAGTCCTGATCAATGGCATCCACGGAGCCCATATTTTGATTGTAGAAGTCAATGTGCTCGGGCTTTTTGTAATTGAGTTGCTTGGCACCCGATACGTGACGAGTTTTTTCACGAAAACCCGCTGTGTGTTTGCTTGTTAAAAGGTATACATCCTTTTTATCTCTAAATCTCACTATTAGCTGCATATCTTTACGAATAAAACAAGCCTGATATTGTTCCAGTGGTAAATCTGTCAACTGCCTGGGAACTCCACGATTAGATCTTATTGTTCCTGTTACAAATGTGTTTTGAGAAAGCAGAAATTCCGATAGTCTTACGGATGTATACCAGTTGTCTAGTATAATCTCCCTTTCACTGTTTAGTAAATTTTGTGCTAAATGTACCACTATTCGTTCGGATACTGAAAGATTTTCGGTACCCGGAATATGGGATACGTCAAATGTATCTTTTCCAACGTACACACAAAAATTCCATGTGTAGCCTCGTAAATTGGGGGCACTTGGGCATAATGCAAACATTTTTATGCCAAATCTGCTCCTTTTCGACTTTATGTATTGGCGGAAGTGCAACCTTCCTTTATACAGAACAAGGTGCTCGTCGATGGCAAAAACAGGGCCTGGGTCAACCAGATTCATGCAATTGTCTTTTAGCATTGCCATAAAAACGCCAATTCTTGTCAGAGGTTGATTGCGTTTCACCGCTTCCGGAGGGCCAAATCGTATAAACTTCAGAATGGAAAGGTATCTATTCCGGCTTATTACATCCTTATGAAAAACTTTTGGCCCTGAACACAAAATATTAGTACTCCAATAATCTGTTATACGGGGTAATTTTACCAATCCTGTTAGGATGTGAAGAGTAAGGAACACATATAATTCACATTTTTCAAGTTTACGCCACTGGACGCCAAAAACGGTCAAAGCGTTATTGTCTTGAAAATATTTTTCGGCTCTTGGTCCACTCACATAGTTTATCTACAATTTTCGGAGTTATGAAACACTCAAAACATTTAACAGGATCTCTGCAATCTTGAAAATCTATCGCGGGATGGAAGTCAAAATCACTTGAAAAGTTAGGAACGGGTCTAGGCAATTGATCAGCGAAAGGGGTCCGCCAAAATTTGCCAGTCATCTATAACAACATTTTCAATTTCCTCGTCCTCGTCAGTTTCTGAGAAGGTCTCATCACTATCGCTTCCCATGGAAGCGTCACTTAAGTGATATTCTGGATCATCGCTATCATCAGAAGAATACAAAGAAGCCATAGCGCTAAAAATTATTTACATGCAAAACAAAACCAAACAAATATATCTAAAACTTACCGAGAGTTAACACAACAGTCAAAAATAACCTCTAGTGTATACAAATGACGCCTAGAACATGTATATTCACGTAATTTTGCCGAAACAGTCCGTACGACTCCCTACCAGAACAACTAAGCGAGCACTGATCGAAGATCGAAGGTTGTACGTAGATATCCCCACCTTACCACCACCACAGTAGTGGAAGGAAGGTTTATTTCTAATACCAGTCTTGACAGTCTTATAGTGAGTGCCTTACCATGAAGTTTTGATATCATATTAGAACGTATGGTGCAATATCCACCATATGGATATCGCGGTACTGGGAAGCTAAACTTAGAATATCCATATGCTGGATATCTGGAGTGGAAGGGGTTAATAAATAGATTAATTAATGTCAATAACTGCGAGTCACTGGATAACTGCTAAGAATCACTGTTGTTTGAAAATTACAGTAACAGTTATAACTGTTTACGCCATCACTAGTGTCTGTGTCTATGTGTGGGAAACCCGACCGGTACACAGAATGTCACAGACGGGGAGGGATGCGAGAGGTAGGTAAATCGAGTCACGTGTTCAAGTGCTGCAACTTATGTTTTTATTCCGTAAACTAAATATTCAATTGCTGCACTGCTATGAGGCAGACATAAAATTTTCTGCGCGAATTTATTTCAATTTGGACAAGTAGGTGTATCATCCCTTTTTTTAGACATAAAAACGCTTGTCAAAAACTTCAAAACATCAGTATTTTCAAAATCCATTAAAATGTTAGTATTCCGTAGAGGGCCGTAGCTAGAGTTTTTTCAAGAGGGAGGGAGTCAGAAATCAAAACCTCGATAAAAAAGTTGTACTAATATTTAATTGTATAAAAGCAAGTAACATTTTGGAATTTATAGGTTATTAGGTTAACTTAAGGTAATATCTCAACTTGTAATAAATAACAATAAAAATATTCATAACATAAAAACGAAAAATCCACCACAAAATAATGCGATAGTAATAAACAACAATTCTCAAGCATATTATTGACGACACAAAACAAAAAACTATACACCATTTGAGTAGAAGTAAATAACAAAATTACAAAATAAGCTTTCGATTTTTCAAAATAAATCTATCTAAAACATAAGTTACACAACTCGGGATGTCACGATGGACTGCCATTAAGGTTAATCCACTTCAGCGCTCGCCAACCATAGAAATACGTTAATTTTAATCTATATATCTTTTAGTCATCTCCATGATCACTTAAGATATAATTTATCACGTTCTGAGAGTTTCTTGCGTTTTAGGTTGTGAACGCTGTTCACGACTTAACCCAAAAACTAGGTACATATATCCGATTAACTTCAAATTTTGGTCAATAATCAACGATCGTAAGTGAATGAAATGGTTACATTTTGGTAAAAATCTAATATTGTAAAAGAAACAAAAACTAGTATTTTTTTGCAATCCTAACAAATCAAAACGGCGCGGCCGGCGCCACATAAGGCCAGATTATCAATCAATTTAAAACCAATCAAAAATATTTTCTACGTGTTGTATACAGGGACGTCCCGAGACCTTCATGTTTGGGGGGAAGAAGACTAAAAATCCCAACTCTGACATTCTATATCATCCCAACTCACCGTATTGGTTTATACAGAAATTTTAGTATTTCTTTATAAATAGTTGTAATTTAAAGTTGTTATTAATAAAATAATGGGTTTATCAAAAGATGTATTAAAACAAAATAACCTTTAAAAGTAACTGCTCTATTAATTTATTTTAGCAAACATTAAACACTAGATAGACCGCTTGTAAATTATCTAAAACAATTATAAATAGGAATCCATATATATAAAAATGGGTTATTCATATGCCATTCTTAAGCGTCTATTATTTAATTTGGCCCATTTTGAAACTATGGGTTCTAGGTTCATATTATCTAACAGCTCTTTTTTGGCTTAACATCTAAGTAGATAATCTAATATTTCGTAGCCCATTTGTGTTCTGTAGTTGTTTTTAATGTATTTTAAAATACGAAAAGTTCTTTCATTTGTTGCTATAGGATATCCAGCTGTTAAAATTAAACGACAAAACTTCTTTAATCCATGATACAATAACTATAATTTATTAAAAAAAAAAAAAGAAATAAAAAATAAGTAGATATTAAGAATAATAAAATGCATGTGTTATTGTTATTATTAATACTTTTGCTGGCTCAGATATTAGAATAGATTAATCTGTAGCATTATTTAAGAATATTGCATTTGTTTTTTTTTGTTTTTTATTAAGTTGATGATGTTAAATAATAATTTTTACAAATAATTTTTATATTATGTATCTGACCTGTTACCCCTGATGTTTTAGTATTTTCTAATGCATTTAAACCTCTGTTCTGTATTCTATTTTTAAAGTAACTAATAACGAATTGCCAAATTAAAAGTAACGAATACATACGGGTATTTGAAAAATCTTTACTCTTATAATTCTAGTTGACAAGCGTTTGTGTTGTGGTATAAGTCAACGTGTACCGACCAATTATAGTAAAGTCGCAACGGCGGCCGATCCAAAAACCGCAGGGGAAAAAGCCCCGCAGGCGAAAATTTTTTGGGGTGTCACGCCCAAAATTGTTATTTTTTTTTTTTTATGATATTAATTATCCGTAGTTTTCGGCGTTTTTTAATACTTAGGGAAATATTATGAATTTATAAGATTCTAAATATATTTTTTGTTCTTAAAAACAGCATTTATTTTTTGTCCTCGTTTTTCCACCGGGAAAATAAGATGCAGACCGTATCGTAAAACGAAAACTTTTACGGTACCACAAATACCACGATACACGGCACGATGCAAAACTGCTTTCGCCTCCGTTGATCCCAACGCACTAATTTAATTAAAATTTACATTTCTATAACAAGCGCAAGCGGACAAGCTAGGGTTGCCAACTTTCAAATTTCAAAATAAAGGACATTTTAGAAAATAATTGCTTACTGTAATAAAAATGCGCCGCAGGCAAATTTTTTGCGCATTCACCATTTTATCATTTTTTTTTATTCTGTGTAGAAGTTTCGGCGTAAATCTAAAGATGACAAATCCTAATATGTAATAGCCAATGATTTTTCATAATATTTTTTAATTTAAAAAATTAACAATAAAAAAACTTTGTTACAATAATTTTTATTAACATTGTTTTACATAAAAAGAAGATAACACAAACACAAAACATAAATTCTGTTTTTACTAAATAACAGCATAAAAACCTACATACAAAAAAATAACATTTAGGTCTACAAAACTTTTTTAAATTTATATTTTTCTTGAGTTTTTGCTTTTTGAAGTAAACTTGTATTGTTTTTTACACTATCAAAAAATTGGGCACAATTTTCGTTTATATTAAAATATATGTACAATTCATTTTTAATTAAATCAATACTACATCTGTTTCTCTCATCGGACCACTTAAAATTTACCACACTAAACACTCTCTCTGGAAATGCCGATGAGGCAGGAATACTCATAAAAAATGAAATTATTTTAAATAAATTACTAAAATCACAATTATTAATATTTTTAGAAATAAAGTGCCACTTGTCACTAGAGCAAGATTTTGGAAAATGTTCGTTTCGTTTAATTAAATCAAAATTTTCCTTTAGGGAAATCATTTCTTCAAATAGTAGGTCCATGTTTACATTTAGCTGATCTTTTAAGTTACATTTTTCAATAATTTGCACCAAATCATTAAATCCTGGACATTTCTCTTTTAAGGACAAATTTGAAATAATATAAAGCCAATTATCTTTGTTAAAGTTGAACCATTTATTTAAATAATGTATTGCCCCGTCAAGAAAACCTAAAAAGTCTTTTATCATAAGTTCTCTATCTTGTGCAAATACATTTTCATTTTTTAACGTTTTACCAGTTTCATAACCAAAAAACTTCTCATTTTTTCTAGTTTCTAATTGGTTTTTAAAATCAGTCATAATTTGAAAAATTTCACATGCTGTTGTTTTATTTGATTCAATTTTTTTTATTGTTTTTTCAAAAACTGCACAAATATTATGTATAAATAACAGGTAAATTTCTATTTTAAGAGGCACTTCTATTGAATCGGGAAAAATATTTAGAATGTTTTTAAGTTGCTTGGAACATGCTTCTTGTGCACTGAGAAAATAAGAGCATAATCCTTGCCAATTTACAAGAAGCCTTTCAATACATGGTCCCATAGAAAGCCATCTAGTGACTACATGACGTAAAAGCTCTTTATAAGTACTTTCAACAAATAGGCAGAAATCTTGCAATTCCTCTCGCCTTTTTGCTGATTGAAAAAAATGCGCGTATATTTTAAGACAAGGTTTTCTACGTCTAAATCTAAATTACCCAGAGAATGTTTGAAGCAATTATGTAAAATATGCGCATGGCAATTAGCTTTTAAAATGTTTGGATTTGCGCTTTGAAGATTTGTATATAATGAATGATTTTTGCCAAAATTTGCGTTGGTATTGTCGGCATTTAATGAAGATACTTTTAATAAAGATAAACCCAATTGCCCTAGCGACTTCTGAACCGCTTTAAACATTCCATTGGCTGACTCATGGGATTTTCGTAAAAATCAATGATTTTATTTGTAAGTCCTTCACTTTTAGAAAAATATTGAATGCAAATGGGAAACAATTTTCTATTTTTCCGATTTGAAGCATCTATTTGTATGGAAAAAAATACATCTTTTAAAGCAAATAAAACGTTTTCAATTGAAAATGGACCAAGAATATTTGTAACATATGCTTCTGATTTTGTTCTTCCACATGACAATTTTTGGGCAATTTTTGAGTCTGTGAAAATTTTTGAATTCAATTTAATCTGGCAGTCAGTTGAGTTATATGATATATGGTGTTTAACAGCATGAAAACCTGAACAAGTTCAGACGATATAACCATACCTTCTTCTTTTGTGTCTTTTTTCGCAAAAAATGTTTCCATGACCCTGGATGATTTTGCACTTTGGCTGCGCTTTTTATGGCCCTCACTCTCCATATGTTGCTTTACAGATGATATTCCCATAGAGCCGATAGAAAAATAATTATTGCACATCGTGCATGGTGCTTGATTTATATGTTTTCCCTCCTTGAGCCAAGCGGCATATTCCTTAACTTCTAGCCATGCTTTGTTAAATACACAAAGCCAATGATTTTTCATAATATTTTTAATTTAAAAAATTAGCAATAAAAAAACTTTGTTACAATAATTTTTATTAACATTTTTTTACATAAAAAGAAGAATAACGAACTTAAAACATAAATTCTGTTTTCTACTAAATAACAGCATAAAAACCTACATACAAAAAAATAACATTTAGGTCTACAAAACTTTTTTAAATTTATATTTTTCTTGAGTTTTTGCTTTTTGAAGTAAACTTGTATTGTTTTTTACACTATCAAAAAATTGGGCACAATTTTCGTTTATATTAAAATATATGTACAATTCATTTTTAATTAAATCAATACTACATCTGTTTCTCTCATCGGACCACTTAAAATTTACCACACTAAACACTCTCTCTGGAAATGCCGATGAGGCAGGAATACTCATAAAAAATGAAATTATTTTAAATAAATTACTAAAATCACAATTATTAATATTTTTAGAAATAAAGTGCCACTTGTCACTAGAGCAAGATTTTGGAAAATGTTCGTTTCGTTTAATTAAATCAAAATTTTCCTTTAGGGAAATCATTTCTTCAAATAGTAGGTCCATGTTTACATTTAGCTGATCTTTTAAGTTACATTTTTCAATAATTTGCACCAAATCATTAAATCCTGGACATTTCTCTTTTAAGGACAAATTTGAAATAATATAAAGCCAATTATCTTTGTTAAAGTTGAACCATTTATTTAAATAATGTATTGCCCCGTCAAGAAAACCTAAAAAGTCTTTTATCATAAGTTCTCTATCTTGTGCAAATACATTTTCATTTTTTAACGTTTTACCAGTTTCATAACCAAAAAACTTCTCATTTTTTCTAGTTTCTAATTGGTTTTTAAAATCAGTCATAATTTGAAAAATTTCACATGCTGTTGTTTTATTTGATTCAATTTATTTTTTTATTGTTTTTTCAAAAACTTCACAAATATTATGTATAAATAACAGGTAAATTTCTATTTTAAGAGGCACTTCTATTGAATCGGGAAAAATATTTAGAATGTTTTTAAGTTGCTTGGAACATGCTTCTTGTGCACTGAGAAAATAAGAGCATAATCCTTGCCAATTTACAAGAAGCCTTTCAATACATGGTCCCATAGAAAGCCATTTAGTGACTACATGACGTAAAAGCTCTTTATAAGTACTTTCAACAAATAGGCAGAAATCTTGCAATTCCTCTCGCCTTTTTGCTGATTGAGAAAAATGCGCGTATATTTTTAAGACAAGGTTTTCTACGTCTAAATCTAAATTACCCAGAGAATGTTTGAAGCAATTATGTAAAATATGCGCATGGCAATTAGCTTTTAAAATGTTTGGATTTGCGCTTTGAAGATTTGTATATAATGAATGATTTTTGCCAAAATTTGCGTTGGTATTGTCGGCATTTAATGAAGATACTTTTAATAAAGATAAACCCAATTGCCCTAGCGACTTCTGAACCGCTTTAAACATTCCATTGGCTGACTCATCGGGATTTTCGTAAAAATCAATGATTTTATTTGTAAGTCCTTCATTTTTAGAAAAATATTGGATGCAAATGGGAAACAATTTTCTATTTTTCCGATTTGAAGCATCTATTTGTATGGAAAAAATACATCTTTAAAGCAAATAAAACGTTTTCAATTGAAAATGGACCAAGAATATTTGTAACATATACTTCTGATTTTGTTCTTCCACATGACAATTTTTGGGCAATTTTTGAGTCTGTGAAAATTTTTGAATTCAATTTAATCTGGCAGTCAGTTGAGTTATATGATATATGGTGTTTAACAGCATGAAAAACCTGAACAAGTTCAGACGATATAACCATACCTTCTTCTTTTGTGTCTTTTTTCGCAAAAATTGTTTCCATGACCCTGGATGATTTTGCACTTTGGCTGCGCTTTTTTATGGCCCTCACTCTCCATATGTTGTTTTACAGATGATATTCCCATAGAGCCGATAGAAAAATAATTATTGCACATCGTGCATCGTGCTCATTTATATGTTTTCCCTCCTTGAGCCAAGCGGCATATTCCTTAACTTCTAGCCATGCTTTGTTAAATACACAAAGTCTTTTTCTTGGGCGGAGTGGAAGGACAGGTAGATGTAGATGGCTGTGACTTTGAAGCCTCACCACCACTGGGTTCGCCTTTAACATTGTTCTTGTTCATAATTATCTATAAAATAAATAGCGCACGTCAATTGTGAATTCGGAAACAATTAGTGAATACAGAAATCAGAAATGTTAAAATAACATTATTTTTTATAGAATGTTTTTGCTTAAACTTAAAAGAGTTTTCACTTACCTTTAAGATAATAGAATAAAACACTATATTTTAAACTGCATACATAAATAACACACAAAGAGAAAAAAATAAACGCTCTGCATAGGCCAACCTATTACCTACATGCACGGGGAATCACCGACATTTTTGACATTTTCAAGTGTTGCCAATGTTGCCATTGCCAACTGTAGGACATACACAATAAATAACAACCTTAAAAAAATTAAATAACTAATTTTTTAAGTCGTAAAAAGGATTTATTTTTAATAATTCAAAGATGTTTGGATTTTAAAGGACATTTATAGTCCTTTGACACCTTTTCAAAGGTCAAAGGACTTAATTTTCAAATAAAGGACTGTCCTTTCAAATAAAGGACGGTTGGCAACCCTAGGACAAGCACCTGCAGCAGCAGTTTTATGCCGCTTCCCTCTCTATTTGGCTTACGGATATTCACCATTGCGTTGCCATAGCAACTGCCATAAACAAATCTAAGTCGGCGTGCGGGGGAGCCGTACTTTGTTACTCTCAGTGTGATCCCTCAACAGATCACTCTTATGAAAAGGTGTTCAGCGTGCTTTTAATTCATTATTATTGTTTGAATATATAAATATATTGAATATACCGGGTGTTCCTAAACATCATGTACAAACGAAGAGGGGTGATTCTTTGGCCTATTTTAGGGTGAAAGTTTCATATAAACATGGGTCCGCAAATGTTTGGTTTTTAAGATACAGGGTGTCAAAGTTTTTTCTAAAAAAACTTTTTTTTAATAATATCTCAAAGATCCTTTTGCTGATTTTGTTCAAATTTGGCAGTGTCATTTAATGTGATAAGAAGCTAATTTAGCACTAACTAAATGGTATTTATGAATTCCAGTGACGTCCCGGAGGGCACGTTCACAAATAATATTGACAGAAAAAATGTACGCCACTGACTTTTTGACAAATGTTATATTTTTTTCAGATTAAACATCTAAAAGTACGACTTTTTTGCCTCTTGATAATTTTTTGTATCTTGTGTCGTTTTCGAGAAAAAAAATAAAAACTAGTTCATTGCATGCCCAAGAAGAACAAAAAAAATTTTTTTTTCGAAAACCAAACCTAATAACATAAAATATCAAGAAAAACAAAATGTAGTTTTGATTGTTCAATCTGAAAAAAATGGAAAAATTTAAAAAAGTCAGTGGCGTACATTTTTTATTAATAATATTGAGACTGTCCGTGGATCCAGGGAACGCCAGTGATAATAATTATTATTGTTTCCTGTAGTAGGCTCAAGCTTAATTTGGTTAAATTTTGTTTCATTGATGTTTTTTTTTCACATTATACTTGAAAATTGAAGCGGGAATGACCCAGTTTTTGTAGCAATTAAATGCAGTTTAGATTTTAACAACAATATTTAATGACAAAAATCATTTGACATTATATGGA